>CM022766.1:10973369-11125278 GCA_012411365.1 Ameiurus melas | reverse complement strand
TGGTAAATACTTCCTCAGGTATGTAATTGTAATATTGTAAATGTTTAGCTGTTTTATAAGGGGTTTCACAAATATTATTAACTAACACCCAATATAAATACACCTTTTCTACCATCAGCAACAACCCCCTGTATAGATTGCAAGAATCCTCAGGACAACAAAACATGGCCAAATGGTGCTGAATGGACAAAGGACTGCATCAATTATGCTTGCAACTGTGGTAGTATTCAGATGACATCTGTGACATGTCCAACTCCAGTCATTCCAGTGTGCACCAGAGGAACTCCAATGGAAGTAAAAGATGGCTGTTGTTACACCCCGCAATGTTACTGTGAGTGCAGTGGCCCTCTCTGCTGTTTAAAAATACTACAAAAAGCCTTTAACTCGTGTATTTCTTCAGGAAAATTTCCATTTAAGGATATTGAAACTTGTAGTTTTTCCTCAATAAAAATTATTTTGAACATTGTAGTGTATAAAGAAACCTTATAACAATGTTTAATTTCTATTTACTTAATTTCTATTTAATATGATAGACAATGCTATAATCTGTATAGAAGTTTTAAAACAGTATAATAGTATTTCTCTACCTGTTTTGTGAATTGATACTATGCAGAGATTTCTCCAATGTTTATGTTTCCTCAGGTCAATGTGATGTCTACGGAGACCCACATTATACTACCTTTGAAGGAACAGACTTTGACTTCCTAGAAAACTGTACATATATTCTAGTGGAGGAAAGGACTTCACGTCACCATCTCAGAATCAGTGTTGATAATTATTACTGTGCACCATCTGCTTCCTGTGTCAAGGGCATCATTCTGAAATACCGTAACAACACAGCAACACTTCGAGTGGTTCCTAAAAAACCGCCCACAGTAGAGGTAGGTCTACATGAATGCTCTTAAGCTGTTCAATCAGTTAGTGGTCATCATTGGTTCCTGTGCCTTTGAAGTGCTTTCTATTTAATTGTTTGTACATACTGCAATATGGTACTATGCTTGTTGTGCAAGATGCATGTTTGGGCCATGTTAGTTTGAATCTGTTATGTTTTCCAGGTTACTTTGAATAATGTAACAATAAAACCACCATATCAAGCAGATGGACTTAGGTTTGAGAGCACAGGTGTCTTGGTTTACGTACACATTGACGAGATCCGCTCATACATCGTTCTCAGTGCAAAGAGCACACTGCAAATCAATCTGGCACAGGAGAACTTCTTTAATAACACGCAGGGGCAGTGTGGTAGGTGTCTAGCATTTTGGCTTGCTTTGTAGTTGTGTAATATCCTTCTTCTTCCAAATAGTATAGGTCAAAAGGCACTAGCTACAATAACCAAATTTAGCAAATTTTGTAGGTTTTTAATGATTACTATTGTACTGTATAGTTATAGTTATAGATTTGTATTTTCAGGTAACATAGGTTGCCATAGTCATATCACATATTATGCCATTATTGTACTTATTAACTTAATGAAAATGTATGGTATATCAATAGTTATTTCTAAAATGTTTGTTTAATTGTACAATTTAAATAGTGGCACCCTTGGTAAATATGAACAGAGAAGGCTGTGAAAAAAATGTCTTTATTGTTGAATTTTTTGATCTTTTGTTAAAGCAAATCACAAAAATAATCACGGATTTCAAACAACTGCGAACAAAGCAGGTTTGGGGGTGGGGGGATGTAAATATAGGTGTGCAACAATTATTGGCACCCCATATGTTTTCATATGAGAAAAATATATTTGAAGTATATTTCCATTGATATTTAAACATTTTTTAGTACACCTGGGTGACAAGGAACAGGAAATTGTTCAATCATCACTAGGGGTACTAATATGTCTTAACACAGGCCAAATTCCCTTGGTCATTCATAACAACGGGTAAAACCAAGCAATATAGCTGTGATGTTCTGCAAAAGGTTGTTGAGCTTCACAAAAATGGAAGTGGCTATAAGAAAATAGCACAAGCATTGAAAATGCCTATTTCCACCATCAGGGCAATAATTAAGAAGTTCCAGTCAACTGGAAATTTTATGAATCAACCTGGAATTGGACGTGGGTCTCTATTGTCTTAACACACTGTGAAGAGGATGGTTTGAGTGGCTAAAAAATCTCCAAGGATCACAGCTAGAGAATTGCAGAAGTTAGTTGTGTCTTTGGGTCAGAAAGTCTCCAAAACTACAATCTGAAATCACCCACATCAGCACAAGTTATTTGGAAGGGTTTCAAGAAAAAGCCTCTACTCTCATCCAAAAACAAGCTCAAGCGTCTTCAGTTTGCCAGACACTACTGGAACTTCAAATGTGATCAGGTTCTATGGTCAAAATAGAGCTTTTTGGCAGTAAACACCAGAGGTGGCTTTGACACACACAGAGAGGTAGCCATATGGAAAAGTACCTCATGTCCACGGTTAAATATGGTGGTGGCTCGTTAATGTTGTTGGCCTGTTTTTCTGCTAGATGAGCTGAACATTTTGTTAGGATACATGGCATCATGGACTCGATCAAATATCAACAGATATTAAATGAAACCTGACTTCCTCTGCCAGAAAGCTTAAAATGGGCCATGGTTGGATCTTCCAGCAGGACAATGATTGAAAACATACATCAAAATCAAAACAAAAATGGTTTACTGACCACAAAATCAAGATCCTGCCATGGCCATCCCAGTCCCCTGACTTGAAACCCATAGAAAACCTGTGAGGTGAACTGAAGAGGAGAGTCCACCAGCATGGACCTTGAAATTTGAAGGATCTGGAGGGATTCTGTATGGAGGAATCAGATCCCTTGCCATGTATTCTCCAACCTCATCAGACATTATAGGAGAAGAGCTATAATCATGGCAAAGGGAGTCAAAAAATATTGACTAAATAATTGTTGAACTCCTATATTTAACAAAAATATATTTTTTGGATAAACTTGTGTTTAGTTTGCAATTTTTTATATCCATGAGAGCAGAGTATTTTTGTGAATGTATTTTTTTTTAACAAAAGATCAAAAGTTTAAACAGCCTTCTCTGCTCATTTTTACAAGGGTGCCAATATTTGTGGAGGGCACTGTATCATTCTAGGTTACTCTTTTTCTTGCTTTCAGGTGTTTGTGGAGGTGCCTCATGTATGCGCAGGAATGGTTCAGTTGAGCATAACAGCTGCTGTGATAAGACTGCATATGACTGGGTAGATGATGATCCTCTGAAACCATACTGCAAACCAAAGAATGTGTCCTGTCACCCTATACTACCAAATATTTCTCCAACACCACCATGCAAGGCTCCTCTCTGTGAACTCCTCAGAAACAAGTAAGCTTCAGCTTTGTTTTTGGAACATTTTTCTTAAAGGTTTTTGAAAAGAGTTGCTAGATTTGCTAATATACTGTACATAACAGATTATTTGCATAAACAGTGGTTAGGAAAAAGGTTCAACCCTCTGGAATCTAAAGTATTTCTGCAACAGATATAGTTTCAGTATTATACCATCTTAAAAATATTTTTGATATCATGGCTTTCAGCAGAGGGTGCACGGTGGCTTAGTGGTTAGCATGTTCACCTCACACCTCCAGGGTCGGGGGTCCGATTCCCACCGTGTGCAGAGTTTGCATGTTCTCCCCATGCTGCGGGGGTTTCCTCCCATGCAACAAATCCTCCCTGTGCTCTGGTTTCCTCCCTCAGTCCAAAGATGTGCAAGAAAGACATCTGTAGTGAATGAATGGGTGTGTGAATGTGTAAGATTGGTACCCCGTACAGGATGTACCCTGCCTTGTGCCCATTGCTCCCTTAGATAGGCTCCAGGCTTCCACATGACCCTGAAAAGGATTTAGTGGATTAAGATGGATGGATGGTTTTCAGCAAAACTTCAGCTTTTTTTTTTTTTTTTTTTTTTTTTTTACTGAACTGAGAATCCAAAACCCACAAAAAGAAAACAAAATGCCTATAGGGGAGAAAATCATATATTTTTATTCATTTTATGGTTGTACGTTTTATAGAATCTAATCTGCATAAAGTAATATACAAGCATCAAGCAACAAGTGTTATAATATAAAGCAAATAACCTGTATAATAGCCTCTTTTTACACTCATTTTAAATTGAAATGATATAAGAATGTTTATTATCCAGCAGTATTACAGCTCAGTGTCAAATATTGTATTTTGGTGCTCCACATCATTTTCACTTCAGATGAGTTACTACTGAGTGAGCAGTACTAAATCTGTTTCATCATGAGAATGAGGTGAATATTACTAAATCGGAGTTTTAAAAGTACTCATCTGAGTAAATTCATCTCCAGCAGATTCAAGAGTGTTTTTTTTATTTATTAATATAATAAATGTATTAATTACTTATTGCCAGTTTGCTAGGATTACCAAAATAATAATTAATAAACTAGGAATTCAACATATATTATTGAGAATAGTGTTACATTTGAACAGATTGGGAGAAATATGTTTCAGTGTGCATGGGATAGAAGGGATTCTTGTGATACTCTAACTGCTGCACCTCTGACTGATACAGATGCACTACCCACGATCAGCCACAATTAGCGCCACAATTTTAGAAGAGCCCGAAACTCTTAACTACACACCTGAGACAACTAATTTACTAAAATGATACTAAAATCAGCAGAGGCGACTAAACAGCACACTAAAAACTGGAAGCCTATACCTAAGCAAGCAAAGAATTGATCCAAGACACTATCATGGGAAAGAATTTCATGAATCTTTTTTCTATTTCCATATTGTTGGGATGAATTGAGATAAAGTATTCTTAATGGAAAATTAAATAACTGAATTATATTGCTATAAAATCAAAACAGATTACCTGGACCAATGGGTGACAGAACAGAATAGTGGGGATAGGAGTATTTTGGCCAGGTTCACAAAGTGTGGTAGAGCTGCATTCTTGCTGTATAACAATTCTCACTGTTTTGTAACATATACATATGTAAGTGTTACTAATATATGTTTTCCTTTTCAATCTCAGAATGTTTAGCCAATGCAGTGAGGGCTTTGATTTGGAGAGGCTGGTGCGTAACTGCGAGTTTGATTACTGTCAGACCCTTCAAAACAACACTGTGTGCTCCCCACTAGAGCGTCTAGCTGATGAATGTAAGAAGAAGGGCTTCTGTGTGGCCTGGAGAAATCTCACCAATGGAATTTGTGGTAAAGTATCGGTTTTACTTGCATGCATAGGACACATGCAGAGAATGTAGAAGTCCTGTTGGCTGGTAAATACTGAGCTAATTCAGAATATCTGTCTGTATTTTAGACAGAGTTCCTTAAATATTAAATGCTGGCTTTAGGCGCAACAACTTATGACCCCACATGCAAACTTCCAAATGTGTAATTTCTGTGTAATGACCAATTGTAGGTTAAAAAGTCCTACGAAAATATAATTAAAATTGTGTTTAGATAATAAGCTGCATCACTATGAATTAATCTTTTAATTAAATGTGTCTACATGGAAAAGAATTCACACTTTTAATGAATAAAACTGATAAAATCTGTGTTTGCTCTGCCATAATGAAATGATTCATGTTGTATATTCTTTTATATGTTTTAAAACAATGTTTCTTTCAGACATCACTTGTCCTAAAGGAATGATTTATGATGCGTGCCGGAACACTCCAGTAGATTTCTGCAGTGGCAAGTGAGGGCGGGTTTCTTATATGTATATATATTGATATAAAAAACTTGTGTTGTAGATAGCTTGATTTGAATCTGTGTTATGTGTGTTCTTCGCATAGTATACGCGTTCCAGGGCCAGTTTTCGATACAATGAGACCTGGTTGTTTTTGCCCAGAAAATCAACTACTTGCTGACCCACACAAAGAGTTCTGTGTATCTGAATGCACCAGTGAGTGCTTACCATTTTTATACAGGTCAAAAAGAACAGCAAGATTTTCTTGTACTCTGTGTATCAGTACATTTAAAATGAAACAATATGTACAGAAAGTCAGCTTTAAGCTATAAGTGTAAGCCATATCAGGTGAACATTCAACTTCCATATAGAAGTAAATACCCTAGAAGTAAAGCTGCATTTATTTAATGTGTCAGTAAAAGGCTTTTGTAGTAATAAAATTTTGCTTTGTACTTACCTAGCTCATATTTGTTGTCAAACTGATTGAGTAATTGCTCTTAAACTGACAGTTCCTATGTGAGATAAATGTGCATAAATTTCTTGCTTGCTTTTTCATCAGACTGTAAAGGCCCACTGGGAGAACCCATGCCGGTGAGATATTACCTATTAGCTATGATGCAATGTTAACAATGGTTTGCCAGTCACCCACAATTATGTGGGAGAACCCATCAGTGAGAGAGCATGAGAAATTCACTAATCATTATTAGGAACCTAAACTGCACACACTTTCTTAATACAAATCACAAATGCAAATAAGGCTCCAAAATAAACCTATTGGATTGTGAGAAAAAATTACGTGTATTTTCCACCAAGGCTCTGATTGCACTCTAAATCTCTGTCTAAGGTTGGGGCAGTATGGGAGTCAAATTGCCACATGTGCACATGCAATAATCAGACTCGGACAGAAGAATGCTGGCCAAAACCTTCACTTCCAAATCCCATATGCAGTCCTGGCTCAGCACTCATCTCTGACTGCTGCAACAAGCAGATATGCGGTAATTTAGCACTTCATCAACTGCCACTCTGTGCTGTAATTACTGAAAAACATTTTCAACACTTATTTTGCGTTGGTTTTATTCTGCTATTTATATTCATTGATGTCAAATTTTTAATTTTCATTTAGAATTAAACAATATTTAATTTAAAGATTTTTTAAATTATGTCTGCATTACTGTGTTTTATTTACATTTGAATTTTAAATAATTTAACTTAAGAGTTTAAAGTGCTTTTATGTGTCCATGAAGGAATATTTTTGGAATGGAATCAACACTTCTTGTATTATGTTTCTTCCCATGTAGAGTATACGCTGCAGCTTAAAACACTATCGCAAATGATCAGTGCCACTTGGTAATATCTTGCTTGTTAAGATCTTCCTTGTAAAGCATTTAATTTAGATTGTTTTTCCTTTCTCTCACAGTTGAGAAGACTTGTAAATACAATGGAAGAACATATCAGGTGAGTTCCCCCACCGTTTGTGTATGTGTAAGGAAAGTGGAGAAGGTATTATAATTTAATGAAACTATAGCATGATGGCTTAGTGGTTAGCACATTTGCCTTCCACCTCCAAGGTTGAGGGGTTTGATTCCCAGGTTCGAGTTTGCATGTTCTCCACATGCATCAGGGGTCCTCCAAGTACTCTGGTTTCCTCCGCATTTCAAAAGCATGCGATGTAGGCTTATTGGTGTTTCCAAATTGTCTGTAGTGTATGAATGGTTCTGTGATTGTGCCCTGCGATGGGTTGGCACCCAGTCCAAGGTGTCCCCCGCCTCATGCCCCGAGTCTCCAGGGATAGACTCCCAGCTCCCATATGACCCTATGTAGGATAAGTGGCTTTATGGGTGGATGGATAAATCATAGCATGACATAATGATGATGTAATACAGTTTCACAATGCTTTATTCAATTGTAGAATGTTTTCCTTCAGGTAAGGTAATTATGAAATATTTTGTATACAGTAGTCCTAAAAGTATTTGGACACTTCAACCACATTTACAAATGTATGAATTTCATTACGATAGAAAACAGTTAGAAAAGATCTATCCATGTGCCATTTATTTTAAAGAATGATATCACACGCACAACATTATTTAAACAAGACATAATCATATTCATAGGTAATACATAGTTAATGTGATGAACTGCACCAGAAGGTTATTTTGCTAGGGGTACCTATATGAAATTGAAGGATAATTGACAACATACATCCAGTGTACATTTCCTTGAGACCAGCTGGTTAAAAGTAATTGCAAAAAATATCTAAGAAGAGGGACATAATTTATGAGAAAAGGTCTAGCATCATCTGCACAAAGAATGCCTGATCACCAAAATACTAAACATTCCTTCCTCCACAGTTGAATATATTGAAGAATATATAAGAAGGTAACATTTGCTAATGAACATGCACAAAAAGACACTAGCTTCTAGTAGAAAGTTCTAGAGAAAGATTGTGGCTGTTTTTTTCTTTTCACTACAGTGGAGCTTGTGTTCAGTAATGGCATCATAAAGTCAGAATTTCTGTTCTCAGACATCGTCAAGACGTTCTGCAAAACAAAGCATGGCAAACTAAATATTAACTATAGTTAACTATATAACTATTTTCATGCCACTATTAAGTGTCCAAATATGTTATGACCAGTATGCCTCTTTGGAAGGGAGGAAGTGTTTCACTTGAAAAGTGTGTTTATGGTATATTTCTTTACAATAAATAGCACTTGGTTTGACATGTTGTTTTCTAATGCAGTGAAATTAATACATTTGTAAGTGTGGCTTAAGTGTCCAAATACTTTTTGGGGCCACTGTATACTTTTATTACGTTAGCTGAAAACCTTAAGTCACATCAACCATTTGTATTTGGTCAAATAAAGTCCTTTGAACAAAAAACAGATATATTGTAGACTGAAAACAAATGAAACATAAATTGTGCACATATTGTTGAGATGGTGGCACAATGTGTAGCACTGCCACCTTATAGCTTCAACATCTTCGGTTTAATCCTGGGCTAAGTAAGTGGATCAGTGACTCTAAATTAGAGATGTGTTCAGGACTGTTTTTAATCGCACTCCCTATGAAATTCTGACCAATAATGCCAACTCCCAGAGATGTTATTGTTGTTTCACAATATTAAAAAACTTTCCAAAATATAAACAACTGAGTAATTTAAACTTCCGAGAACCAAATCACAATTAAATGATTGGCAAAAGTGATGTCAATTTCCCACCCAAATAAAAATAAAATTACTTTTTTCCTGGGGCCTGATGCATACCTCTACTCTTAACCCTGACCCAGCTAAAGTGATTAATGAAGATAAACAAATAAAAAAAAATTCCCACATTGTTTCAGTGCATGAAAGAAGTAGAGTTCCTCTATTTTCTAAATCCCAATTTAACCCTTCGGTATAAGTAGTTCTCATAGTGCTCAATATCTTCCAGAAGAATATGAATGGCTTTTGTAACTGCAGTTTGTTTATTCCAGCCAATGATAAGCTACACATAATAGTAGTAGTGGAATCAGGAATGGCTCCTGCTTGTCTAGAGTGAAAATCTGCAGCCATGCCAATTTTTTTTTTCTTTAAATAAGACCAAAGACCTATGTATTCTGTATAACACTGTGTAACATAATAACAAAGGAGTGAAATAACAAGTGTGTAAAATGGAATGCACAGTACTGATGTTTTTTGCATGGAAACTTCAGGTGGGTGAAACATGGAGGGACCCCCAGAGCCCCTGTGAAACATTTCATTGTACAACAGAAGGCACTGAAATAGAGAAGAGTGTGTGTCCACAGCAGATCTGTCCTGAGGTGAGTCTTCCCAAATTATAACACACTTACAATCTTAGCATATAGGATCACTGATATGGATTTTAAATTCTCTGATATGGATTCTTAAATTCTGACTTCTTCTGAATTGTGCTTATCTAGGAACTCCGTGTTTGGGATGAACAACATTGCTGCTATTCATGTATGTGGATTATCTTCATCTCATTCTTCCTCTTTTAAACAAACACAGTGCAATATTTTGGAAGGATTTTGAACATAAGGCTCATAGTAGATAGATGTTTTCACAGAGATTTTGTATTGGTAAGAAAATCTGTTTGCCAAAAATCCTACTTTCTGGTTATATGGTGTGGGGGTGCTTTCATTCAATCCTTTTATGGTTTGATCAAAATCCTAATGAAATACTGTTAATTCCTGTTAATGGTCAAAATAGACATCACAGTTATTATTTGTGCTGACAAATGTGACACAAGTGCACACACATTTACTTCAGTTACTATTTCATGTTGTTCGCACTTGGCTTGTGTAAACCTTCTAGGTAACACAACGTGTGGAGTCAGACTGTCCAAAATGACTGTTGAGAACTGCACTCTGGCAGTGATGCTGCCCACCTGTGAAGGAAATTGTGCTTCTGGCTCCCTGTAAGACTCACTATTTATTAAGATTTTTTATTTCCTTTGGTCAACCTTTAGAGCAAGTGATACTCCTACAAGAATAAGACTTTCTATATATAAATGTAAATAAGTGCATTTATAATAATAAACTCGTGACATCCATAGCTTTGAGCAGAAGATGTCCTTGGATTAAAGAATGCACATTTGCTAATTTCTCACCTCTAACTGATGAGGTCACTTGCTGTAATTTTCCAGCTATACTGCATGATTGTTGTATTTAATTTGTGAATGAATCTGTGTTTTTGAACGAGTCTTTTAAGTGCTTGTCCACTTCATGTACTGACATATTTTTTGTTCACTTAAGTCCGGGCCGTGTAAAATATGTGACTGCATTGGCAGCTTTTCCTTGCCTTTTAAAGACTACAGGCTGTGAAGGAGCATATCATTGGCTGGACATGTTGAACGAATACGCCCCTTACTTTGAGTCTGATTGAGAGTAGTAGACCTACTGATTCTGAGTGATCAAAATGAGCAAACTGGTAATTGTTGTTCATGAACGAAATGAGCAAACGTAATTATCGTTTATGAATTAAATGAACAAACTAGGTGATCGAACAAGGATCTGCTGACGCTGACGATGGCTCAGCTGATATATGCATGTCATTCATTCAGTTCACCAACTTTTACCAAGAAGAGAAAGAGGGTGGAACAGTACATGTGAAAAGTGTGTAGCACTAAGACATGCCTTATGTGTTGTTGTGTTGTTCATA
This sequence comes from Ameiurus melas, assembly GCA_012411365.1. Classification (NCBI taxonomy): domain Eukaryota; kingdom Metazoa; phylum Chordata; class Actinopteri; order Siluriformes; family Ictaluridae; genus Ameiurus; species Ameiurus melas. Next base: position 11,114,493 of record CM022766.1, on the reverse strand, counting down.
TCATAGTCCACTATACATTAATGTGTTAATATGAATGATGGCTATTTATTTTTTTTTAAATGAGTGTAGCACTGAGTACTACTTTATGCACATATATAAAAATATTTAAAATATAAAAAGTACAGTCATATGCTCATTTGTTACAACTTGTTACAAACTAGCCTGTGCCAACTGAAACGTCTTTTTTGAAAATAAACACACCAGACCTTCTCTTTATGGATTGACAGACACGCCAATTTTAATAAATCATAATACTAAAATTTGTCTCTTGAAAACTTGGCATTTATAAATGAAAGTATCCAGTGAATGAAACAATAACTTATAATATCTGGAAAGAAGACACACGACACTGCCTACTGGTGTAAATATGTAACTTATGGAAAGGGACACTGAACAAGTCAGTGAACGATTCTGAACTAAACTTATTTTTCAATGGAATCAAAATATTTGAGTCACTGGGAAGAATTGAAATTAATGCTGTTATCATATGACCACAAGAGGTCGCTTGATCACATAATGAAAATAACTGGTAGAGCCAGACAGTTATGTAATGTTTGCATGTGCTATTGTTTTGTAGATGGACGAGGTCTGGGATAGATCTGCAGTTGAAGCATAATCAGGTCTGCTGCCGAGAGAAAACCTCAGAGATGAGAAGTATTTCTCTGGTCTGCAGCGGAGGCACAGCCACACAGTACACTTACAAACACATCACCAGCTGTGAGTGCCAGAGTGAAGTCTGAAACCTCAAAAGATTTACAATGTCACTGTAATGCTCAGAGAACCAGGTGTTTACGCCTACAATTCATACATATATTGGTGATGTAATTTGATTCACATGGTTTGTAATTTTCCATATTGTCAGTGCATTGTGATTGAAGGTTTGAAATTGGTTTAGTTTGGTAATATCTGGTGTTTTCTGCTTTCTACTGTGAATGTTCAGTAACAAAAACAAATATTGATTCCCTCTGATGTTTTTCTTTCATTACATTTTCCAAGTCATTTGATTAAATACTAAACTTAAAGAAAATCAGGTTTAAATGGTAATCTAATATAGCTAATAGTCCTTGACTATTCACTTTTTGTTTCTTTCTTTTCAAGAATAGTGGTAAATGATCATCTAATGCCTGACATATTCATATGATATAATCATTAAATAAAGATATGCAATGTACTTTGTTGTTATTTCATTTCTGTTCAACATTTTTAAAATATAAGAAGCTCAATTACTGGACTGACAGCCTTGAAGTTTTATAATATGTTAATAGCATGTTATAAAACAGTTAGTTCCAGCCGACTAAATTGATTGGACAAGTTTTGTTCCAAGAGTGCTGATATTTAGTATAACCGCACTGCTACATTTCACTGTTTGCATCACTCAACTTGAATTCAATCTAGAACCTCAAACTAGAATTCAACCAATTCTAGCAATAGTTCATTACATTTAAACTGATATTGACTCTGAAATGTCAGTTAATCAATATTGATTTCTTATTTACAGAACTGTTGTAGCAAAAAGCAATAAATCATATGAATGTGCTGTTGTACTGGATATCAGGATGGTTGTGATTATAGTTGATGTTTACATAGACCTAGGCTATAGGCTTTCAAACTCAGCTTTTCACCCCAGACATTTTGTGTTAACATTCATTTTCTATGTATTTTATTTTTAGTGCTGATTTAAAAATAATAGCTAAGATACAGATTTATTTAAGCTTATATTTTTACCTTTTTATTTACTTGTGTATTTATATAAAACTTTCACTGTGTTTTTAATGCTCTGGGTCAGGGATCTAAACACCAGTATTGACAAAGGCTTTGGCTGCAATTGATTTCTGGGTGGTTACTATGTGTTGAGTCAGAGTTACTGATAGAACAGGAGATAGAGAGAGAGAGTGTGATACAGATAGATAGACAGAATGAGAAAGCATAACTGGTAGAAAAATAGATAGGAGTGATACAGGTACAGTGCCCTCCATTAATATTGTCATACGTGGTAAATATGACCAAAGAATCCTGTGAAAATTGTCTTTATTGTTTAGCCTTTTGACCTTTTGTTAAAAAAAATCGTAAAAAATACTCTGCTATCATAAATATCAAACTATTGCAAACACAAGTTTATAAAAAAACCTTTGTTAATTATAGGTGTGCAACAATTATTGGCACCCCTATGAATTCATGTCAGAAAAATATATTTGAAGTATTTTCCCATTGATATTTTAATTGTTTTAGTACACCTTGATGACTAGGAAGAGGACATTGTTCAACCATGACTACTGAGTGCCAATATTAGTGGAGGGCATTGTTGATAGGATGAGGGAGTGTTGCTTGGGGAAAAAGTAAAACAACAGAGTCGAAGCAGATACAGTATTAAACAAGAACCAGAATCGTGCCTTGCCAGCAGAGAAGAACTCGAAGACAGATCTCATTGCAAACACATTGACATTTTATCCACAATATGTTATTAAAAGCTTTTAAATTAGGATGGAACAACAAGAGAAGTACTGCTACTGTAGTTTATTTAATTACTCAAGTAAGAATAAATAATTAATCTGGTGAAAAGCTACCTGAGTACTTAATTCACACACACACACACACACACACACACACACACACACACATACACGCGCCACACACACAGAGACTTGGTTATGCCATGTTGTTGGTAAAGTGGCTATAGTGGCTGTGTTGTTGGTAAAGTGGCTATACAATAAGCATAGTAAAGGAAAACTACGTAATTTAAAAAATATATCAGGCTATGATGTTAAATGTTAAATTTGCTCTGTTTCAATATTGTGAGAAATGTATGAATTTGGGAATGCCAAATCAGCCTACATAGAAGACTGGGGGAGGAAACCAGAGTACCCAGAGCAAACCCCCGAAGCACAGGTATGAGACCACAGTGCTAAACACTAAGCCACTGTGCCCCCATATAGTAACCAGAATTATTATAGTATGATACATATATAGCTACTATGTTTTAACCATAATTCTATAATTTAAAAAAAGTATAGTATCTTTATGAGATGTATGTTTATTGCAATAATAAATAATTTTTCCTTTTCAGGTAATCTGCTCTTTCCGGCTCTAGTAAGCTATTGTGGGGCAAAATTGCACAGACCCAAGCTGATAGGATGTGGTTGTTTTCTGATGAGTCTTGGTTGTGCTCTCACTGGGCTGCCTCATTTCTTCATGGGATGGTAATTTTTAAAGCACTAATGATTTGTAGGCTTGGTATGCAGTTTCATTAATTTAAGCAGTATCTTCTTCTTGGTTTCCTGTCTTTCAATCCTGCAGGTACAAGTATGACACAACGATACCAGGCTCAATGAATCAAACTGTCAATATTGTTGCCTGTCAATATCCCAGAATGCAAAGCAATTACCTGGATATACACCCAGAGCATTCACAGGGTTTCAAAGCAGGTAAATTTTTATTTTACAGAGATTCAGAGATATCATTGTGGTACTAAGATCTTAATCCTTTAATCTTCAAGGAGGTCAGCTCTGGACCCCTTCCTCACTGTTGTAACTACATAATGTAGCTTTTCTCTTAGTTTTCAGGTACAGTAGTTACTGAATAATTTATAGTATTTCATTAATAATGTTTTAAGGTGAATAACTAAATAATAAACTGAGACACAGGGTTAATTTGCATCAAATCTAAAGTATCAAATCTAAATTTAACAGATGTGTGTTGTTGTAACTGTAGGTGCAGGCTGTTTGAAAGAACCTGGATCTAACCTGTGGGTTTATGTGTTCCTGGGAAATGCCATCCGTGGGATTGGAGAAACACCACTCAGGCCCCTGGGGATCTATACGGTCGACGTCTTTGCGAAAGCAGAGAACTCTGCATTTTACATAGGCAAATTATATTTATATTATTATATTCTTTTATATTATTATATTACATAATATTATATAATATGTATAATATTATAATTACCCAAGTACACTGAACTTACGTTTTATATATATATAACCACTTTATTACCTACATAGGCACTTTATAGTACATTTAAAAGCATTGCAGAAAACATTTATAAATTCAATATATAAGGAAAAATTTATTAAAGGTTTATGTCCAAACTCATGAGTGTCAGGATTTCCCCTTGAAGCAGCGTGCTCTAAGCACAAACGCGCGAGCACCTGCTTTTCCAATGTTGACAGCAGTGTCATTTCAACACGTGCTTTTGTAATTGTTTATGTCATGTCTCCCCCCCGTCCTGTCATTGGTTGCCATGTCACGTGTGTCTGGATTACCCTCAGCTGTTAGCTGTTACGGGGCTAATCATGTCAGCATATATATCGCATGCCTAGCAACACTCAATGTGGACTATTAGACTTAGATTAGCATAGAGATAGATTAGGTTTTGTTTCGAATAGATGTAGTTATTGTCATAGTCTTAGTCAAAGTCATAGTTATAGTCTTAGTCTCATTCTTAGTTTGTTGGATTAGTTTATACTGGTTACTCCGCTACCAGTCACTCGCTGTTGTTTGTCTCATGTTTGGTATATCGACCCTGTATCCCGTGACCGCGACCTTGATCTCTGCCTAGCCCTATTGTATGCCTGTTTGCCGATCATCTGTCCTTGCCTGCTTTGAATTACGTGTTTGGATTACGATTTGGATTTGTCTGCTCATTTCTCTTTTAATAAAACAACTGTTCATACTGCTTTTGTATCCGGCTTATCTTCCACTACGTCACGGAACATGACAGATGTGACAATGAGATTAGAGGTTGACTTGGTCTTTACACAAATACCAAAAAAGCGAAGAAACCAAATTACCAATATGGAGGCTGTGATATATATTAGTATATTTGTACTAACCACACATTGATGACACAGTCGTTACAGAAGGTATACATATCAGTGTAATAAACGCAAATTTGATTAACACTTTAGTTTGAGAGCATATGGACTCTGTGAATACATAACGTTGTATTGGACTGTTGCTTCATAATAGTTTTGAATGCAAATTGACCAACACTGCTAGTAGCACCTTATTAACTCGAATATGGTTCTCAGAGATAATATCCCTGCTAAATGGCACTCCTTGGGTGATTCCTGTTTGCAGGGCTCTAATGTTTCAGGCTGAAGGGCTGATTTATCACCCTTGAATGGAACTATTGAAACTGTGGGTCTGGTCTCTGTGGGGCACCAGCTCATAGATTCTGTTCTCCATGAACCATGTTGAACACAAGAGCACTATCCATGATGAAATTGTTTAGCTACAGTCCTGGAGTTCTTACAAGGATGATTCTCAGCAAGTAGGAGGCATCTCTCAAGCAAGTAGGAGGTCTACAAGCTCTCTCTGTTGCTCCTTCCTGCCTTGACTTTGACCCTGGATTAGCCAAGGCCTTCCTATATACTAGGCCGGATTATATTCCTAAAGTGCCTACATCTGCTGTCCAGCCAGTAGTTTGCAGGCTTTCTGCCCTCCTCCGTTCCTCACACCAGAACAAAAGAAACTGCACCTCCTGTGTCCAGTAAGGGCTCTCTGTACTTACGTCCACCACTCTGGCCAGTGCCATAAGTCGGAGCAGCTGCTGGACTGATTCAGCGGCGACAGTAGAGGTGAAGCTGTGTCAAAGCAGCCCATTCTCTAATTGGATAGTAGAAGCAATCACTATTGCTTATGAGGCATGCGGTCTGTTTACGCTTCTGGGCATAGGAGCTCATTCTGCTAAGTAGGTGCTGTGGCGGGGTGGCCTATTCTGCACACATTCATTCGATATTACAACCTGGATATATATACATTCCACCCCAGGCTCGAGTGTCTTGCAGTGACCCTCGGGCTCGGACAGGCCATCTTGGTATGCCGGAGTGGGTACTCTCATTCCCACAGTGTAATGCTCACACACAGTTGAGTTCCCTTTGAAAGGGAATGTCTGGGTTACATATGTAATCCTGTTCCCTGAGAAGGGAACAAGCCAATGTGTAGCTTTGTCACTCTGGGGCATACCTGTGAATTGCATCTTTGCTTCAGATAATAGAGGGTGATGGCGTAGTTCACAGGTGCTGTTTTTATATCATGCGACGCTCTTTATTTCCATGTCACCTGATTACAGCATGCCTATAAATAGGCATGATGTTACACAAGCTTCAGATGCCGGTCAAATGCAAGAGCACTTCCCACAGTGTAAAGCTCACTCAATGTCTCGTTCCCTTCTCAGGGAACAGGGTTACATGCGTAACCCAGATATTTTTCCTTGCATTTTTCCCCCATCTGTATATAGTATGTATAGCAATATTCCATAAGTGAAGGTTGTTTTTAAGGCAAAAACCATGCACCTGATTATTGTGTTCAGTATTTTATCATGTTACATGATTAGTTTGAAAACCGATCACTGTTTTTCTATCAAAATCTCTATTGACAGGATGCCTCCAAGCAGTAGCATTGATGGGTCCAATGTTTGGCTACTTCTTGGGTGCCTTGGTTTCCAAACTGTATGTTGATGTTGGATTTGTTGACACTGGTAAGTCCTCTGCATGCTTTATTGTGTTACATTGTGTTACTAGTTCTGATATTGACTAGAGATGTTTTGTAGCACAGTATCTGCATCAAATTGCCCCTGATTACTGGGTGTGCATGCAATCGTGTCATTACTGCTTTATATAGAAGCAATCATTATTGCATTATTGTTTGGTGAGTATTCATGTTGTTTGACTTTTTTCATATATATGTATATATATATATATTTTTAGAGACAGTGACCATCACTCCAAATGATGCCCGGTGGGTGGGGGCCTGGTGGCTAGGTTTCTTTATGTCATCTGCCCTCATGCTCCTGGGTGGCATTCCTTTCTGGTCTTTCCTTTACTCTTTACTCAAGCAAGAAGAGGGACAATCTCACAGGGACAATCCCAGCTCTCATCATGGCAACCAGAAGCATACTGTACATTCCTCTGTGTTATATATGAAACTGGCTGACATGACAAAAGGTAAATGGCTTCTTTTTCTGCCCCAGATAATTTATTCAATGTAGACACATAGTGGTCCATTAGAAGTATACTTAATATAATGAGTTTGAAGGTTTGGTGTTTAGTTGTATAAATATGCTCAATGTCTTTTAGGCATTTGCTTTTTATGCAATAGTAGATCAGGGTAAATAATAGCAAACATTATAAAACAATAACCTCGGTTTAAATGTGCAGGTTTCTTGCCCTCACTGAAGAAGCTCTTGGGTAATCCTGTCTATATCATTATCCTCTGTGTACAAGTCCTGATTTTCAGTACTTTCATCGGCCTCTTTACCTTTAAGGCTAAATACATGGAGCAGCATTTTGGCTTGTCTGCCTCCAGAGCAAATTTACTCATTGGTGAGTAGCGTTTGTTAGAAGCAGATACAATACGGAAGCACATATGTATGCATTATATGGCCAAAGGTTTGTGGAAACCTGACCCCCATACGTTTTTCTGAACCTCATATTACAGATTTACTGCTCCTTTGCTGTTATATTAACCGCCACTCAACTGGGAAGACTTTCACTACATTTTGAGGATTTAGTGAAGAGAATTAGTGAGTTCAGGCACTGGTGTTGGGTGAGGAGGCCTGGTGCACAGTCAGCATTTCAGTTCATCCCAAAGGTGTTCAGTGCAGTTGAGGTCAGGGCTCTGTGCAGGCCACTTGAATTGTTCTACGCTAACCTTGGCAAACCATTGCTTTGTGCACAGGGACATTGTCATGCTGGAACAGGTTTGGGCCTATTAGTTCCAGTGAAGGGAAATTGTGATGCTACAACATACCAAGACATTTTATACAAATGTACGCTTCCGACTTCGTGGTAATAATTTGGGGAAGAAAAATAGTGTGATGTGCGAGTGTGATGTTCAGGTGTTCACAAACTTTTGAACTCCATTTCAACTGGATTTAATTTTCTTCCACATGACTTATAGCACTCTTCACCACCATCATCAAAACTTATTTACATTCTTCTGTATACACTGAAACAAATGTAGTTTCTTCAATTCACAACAATACAGTAGCAAATTTCACAGGACTACATAAAATGCAAATACACAACAGTGTAAAATGGGTAGAAAAATATATAACAAATGCACAAGACAATAAATACACAGATGAAAAGCAAACAGGGCACAGCATGCTAACTGTATGCGATCAAACCTAACACTAATTCCATGCGATGACTGAAGCTAAAGTTCTGGCACCCTGTATTAGGTTTGACAAATGTGTCTCTATCAACTTTGGAGATGTTGCTGGGTGGCTTGCTGATGAAGAAGTACAATCTGGGTTTGCTATCAGCAGCCCAGCTCTCATTCCTCACCTCTTTCTTGGCCTTCCTCCTACTGTGTCTGCAGTTCATGAACAAGTGTGATAACATATCCCTTGCTGGTCTCACTGTCTCTTATAACGGGTACTGAAACTTAATCATATCAAGTCAGTTCCAGCGTTGATTTGTTAGAGAAGAAAGAATGAAAAACATCCAAAACTTTGTTTAGTATTGCTAATTTTAGGATTAGAATCTCATTACAATTATGAAGTAACAAATCCTTTTAATTTTTCAATGCAGCTGAAATTGAGTTCTGTGTACTATATATTTGGAGGACATTGTTGTACCCTGATGAGTTTAATTGGTAAACTTGCTTGAATATATTTTTGTGTGTGTATCTTTATGGAAATAGTTAAATTCTAACTTAATCCTCATCTTTATTTCCCTAATCAGCACACCCCAGATTTCATTGGATGAACAAACACTATTTTCACAGTGTAACCAGAACTGTTCATGTTCTGCAGCAAAGTGGGATCCAGTGCGTTCTGATGATGGCATTACATACATGTCTCCATGTCTGGCAGGATGTGTAAGCTCCACAGGAGAGGGCAAAAATACGGTAACAATTTCATAGTGGGAGAAAAAGTTAAGGTAGGACATTAGGGGTGAATAAGGTTTTTTTTAAACAAAAAACACAATTGAAATATGCCAATGAATTGCCGATAATCTTTCAGGTATTTTTCCAAAAAATTGTGTTTATTTATGCAAATGAAGCTTCGACTTTGGATTATATTAGAATTAAAATGTTCAGTATCAATTCTACAGTAACAGTGATTTCATGTATATTTTGACTTAAGTATTATAGTTATATTTATATGTTTTATTAAAGAAACCCTGCAAGCCCCCTTTTTGCATATGTGATTGTGTTATAGATTTACAATCAAATGAATTAAATTTACATTTATGGCCTTCAATCTATACACAATAATGCATAGTAAATTTGTGAACTGCCATCGTCAGGTCTATCCACAGATGTTCTATGGAGTTCTATTGTTATTTTTTTTTGGCATTTGTTGGGCCATTCAAGAGAAACTTTCCAGCATCATCTTGGCTGTATGCTTCAAGTCATTGTTATGCTGAAAGATGAACTTTCACACCAGTCTGAGGATGTGTGCACGCTGGAGCAGGTTTTTTTTTCATTTCTTCAGTGTTGTCACATTAAAAGTTATAATCAAATATTTGCAAAAATGCGAGGGGTGTACTCAATTTTGTGAGATACTGTACCTTCATACCCCAATTCATCAAAATGATTAAACTTATTTTTACTTTTAATGTCTTGTCCCCACTGTAGAAAAAATAGGACTGTACATACTGATGGCAACAGGGATTTGTACATCTATGTCTGGAAATGAATCATAAATTTGACTTGCTACTTCCACTTGCCTGTCTTCTTCAGTAAATATACCAGCTTAATCTTGGTGAACAATGTGAACTTTAGGCTAGCTAATTAATATATTTATTGTGTGTTGAGTTAGGATATCATAGTAGGTGATATATTAGGCCTTATTCCAGGATATAGAACAGATATAGATATATAGATATATAGCCTTTTTTCTGCAGGTCTTCCATAACTGCAGTTGTGTGGTGAACCTGTCACCAGTAGAGGGCAGCAACTCTGTGTCTCTTGGACAGTGTCCTCACACATCAGCATGCAGTCGCAGTTTGACCTCATATGTGGCCATATTTGTTGTCCTTTATTTCATTAAAGCTCTGGGAATGACACCTATATTCATGGTCATGATACAGTTAGTGAAAAACAAAAAATAAAAGATTTTTGCTTCAATTTGCCATGTTGTATTTCTCTTTCATAACATGCAAAATTGCATTACCCTACAGAATCAAACTGTACTAAGTGGATTTATTGCAGGTGTATCCTTCCTGAGCTGAAGTCACTGGCCATTGGCGTTCAGACTCTAGCAATTAGAACTCTAGGTAAGGAACTAAACAAAAAATTGTTGATGTGCGTATATACTGCGAGCGCGCATTTCTGTGTGTGTGTAAATGGTAAATGTGCACTTATATAGCGCTTTTATCCAAAGCGCTTTACGCTGTGTCTCATTCACCCATTCACGCACACACTCACACACCAATGGTAGCAGAGCTGCCATGCGAGGCGTAGGCGCTTGCCATCGGGAGCAACTTGGGGTTCATTGTCTTGCCCAAGGACACTTCGGCATGTGGAGTCACCCGGAATCGAATCGCCAACCCTCGATTTAGTGGACAACCCACTCTACCACCTGCGCAACAGCGTGTGGGTGTGTTTTTTTTTTGTGTGTGTGTGTGTGTGTGTGTGTGTGTGTGTGTGTGTGTGTGTGTGTGTGTGTGTGTGTGTGTGTGTGTGTGTGTGTGTGTGTGTGTGTGTGTGTGTGTGTCCACCAGCCATAACCAATCAGCCATAACTTAAAACTTCAAGTGAATAACCGTGACTATCTCGTTACAATGGCAATTTTAAAGAGGTGGATATATTAGACAGCAAGTGAACAGTCAGTTCTCAAAGTAAATGTTTTGGAAGCGGGAAAAATGGGAAAGCGTAAAGATCTGAGTGACTTTTACAAGGGCCAAATTGTGCTGGCTAGACGACTAGGTCAGAGCATCTCCAAAACCAGTTTTCAGTGGTTAATTACTGCCAAAAGTGGTCCAATGAAGAACTGGTGAATCAGCAACAGGGTCATGGGCATCGAGGACTCACTGATGCATATGAGGAGCGAAAGCTAGCCAGCCTGGTCCTATCCCACAAAAGAGCTACTGTAGCGCGGCAAAAGTGCTGTAAAGTTAATAATGGCTATGATTGAAACGTGACAGAACACATTGCATATTGCTACATATGGGGCTGCGTAGCCACAGACCAGTCAGAGTGCCGATGCTGACCCCTGTTCACCAATGAAAGTGGCTACAATGGCACGTGAGCAGCAGAGCTGAACCATGGAACAGTGGAAGAAGGTGGCCTGGTCTGATGAATCACTTTTTTTTTTACATCATGTGTGTGTGTGTGTGTGTGTGTGTGTGTGTGTGTGTGTGTGTGTGTGTGTGTGTGTGTGTGTGTGTGTGTGTCACTTATCTGGGGAAGAGATGGCACCAGGATACACTATGCGAAGAAGGCAAACCGGCAGAGGCAGTGTGATATTCTGTTGGGAAGCCTTGGGTCTTGGCATTCATGTGGCTGTCACTTTGACATGTACCACCTACCTAAACATTGATGCAGACCAAGTACACCCCTTTATGGCATTGTATTCCCTAATGGCACTGGCCACTTTCAGCAGAATAATGCAACGGCCGCCACACTGCAAATATTGTTCAATAGGCTCCATGTTCCCTGTGACCCAGTAAGCATAAGTGGTACAGAAAATGGTTCGATGGATGGATGAATGGTTTGAGGAACACAACAAAGAGTTTAAGGTGTTGACTTGACCTAAAAATTTCCCATATCACAATCTGATCAAGTATCTGCGGGATGTGCTGAACAAACAAGTGTGATCCCTGGAGGCCCTTACAGGACTTTAAGAATCTACTGATTACATCTTGGTGCTAGATACCACAGCACACCTTCAGAGGACTTTTTTTATACAGTGGCAAGAAAAAGTATTTGAACCCTTTGGAATTTCATGGTTTTCTGAATAAATTAGTCATAAAATGTGATCTAATCTTCATCTAAGTTAGGGGTATTGACAAATATAATGTGCCTAAAAGAATAACACACAAAAAATTCTTATCTTTCATGTCTTTATTGAACACGCTCATTCAACATTCAAAATGGCAGTGGAAAAAGTAAGTGAACCCTTAGAATGATGCAGCAAAGCAGGCCCAAATCATGAGGTTTCTGCCACCATACTTTAGGGTTGGGATGATGTTTTCATGATGACATGCCGTGACCTTTCTATGCCAGATGTAGTGCTGTGTGGTTTTTCCAAATAGTTCAATCTTAGTTTCATCAGTCCACAAAACATTTTGCCAATACCACTGTGGAGTGTCAATGTGCTCTTTTGCAAACTTCATGCAGCAATGTTCTTTTTTGTAAGCAGTGGCTTTCTTCATGGTGTCCTGCCATAGATACCCTCCTGGTTCAATGTTTTACATATTGTAAACTCATGAACAGAGATGTTAGCCAGTTTCAATGATGCCTTCAAATCTTTGGCTGTCATTGGGTTGTTTCTTTACCTCATTGATGAGTCTTTGTTATACTCTTGGTGTCATTTTGACTGGGCGTCCATTTCTTGGTAGACTAGCAACAGTCCCAAAGTGTCTCCATTTGTAGAATGTTTGCCTAACTGTAGACTGGTGAAGTTCTAAAGTCTTTGAAATCACTTTGTGACCCTTGCCAGCTTTATGTAAATCAACTATTCTTGATCGTAGATCTTCTGAAAGCTCTTTTTGGCGAGGCATGGCTCACATAAGCATGTGCTTCTTGTGCAGAGCAAACCCAAATGTTTGAGAGGTTTTATCAGTCATAGTAGCTGTAGTCGACACCTATATCTCATTTTCTTAACAAGACTCCAGGTGTGCTAAAACCTGATTCCAATGAGCTTTTTGAGGTCATTAACTCAAGGGTTCACATACTTTTTCCACAAGCACATATGGGGTTTTTTTTGTTGTTCTCAATAAAGACATGAAAGATCAGAAATTTTTGTGTTTTTAGAATTTTAGACAGATTATATTTGTCAATACCCTTAACTTAAATGAAGATCAAATAACATTTTATGACAAATTTATTCAGAAAACCATGAAATTCCAAAATGTTCACATACTTTTTCTTGCCACTGTATATTACTGTGCAAAAGTCTTGAAGTTTTGCAAATGCAAAGACATACTGTAGACCAAATATGCCTTGAAAAATAGTTAAATTAAATGTTTTGACATTAAAATATTGAGTATAAAGTGCAGTAAACAGTTTTAAATGAAACAAAGTCAATATTTGGTGTGACGGCCCTTTGATTAAAAAAAAATAGTAGTCTCAATAATTGCAGTTATATTAGGAAATTAGCTGTACGCATTGAACATTCCATTAAAAAAAAAAAAAGATACAGTAGATAGAAAGCATTTTACATTAAACAAATATTTTGGATGAAATATTTGTTTGGGTCATGCTTCGTACCGTCTTCCCCTTTCTGCTCTCTAGCTGGTATTCCATCTCCAGTGTACTTTGGATTTGCGATTGATTCCACCTGTTTGAAATGGAGCATGAGGAATTGCAGAAGCCAAGGGTCCTGCCACATGTACGATATAAACATGTACAGGTGTGTGTGCTTATGCAATTGTGTGAATTGGGAAGTAGCTGAGTAACAAGAAATTAAGATATGTATTTAGCAACATTTCCAGGAGATTGAAGCATCTGGTTTTAAAATGTATTCATTTTCATTTAATTACTCATTCCCATTTCAAAGTAAAAAGGTAGCTTGATGGTTAAGGGAACAGATTCTTTATGGCTTAGATGTGATGTGACTGAGAGATATCAGTTTTTAAATGTTAACCCTGATGGCTGTAAATGTTACCTATGTATACAATTATTTCTATATACTGTATTACCTAGATCTATACTTGGATTTCTGTAAGTCTGCTGTGGCTTATGTCTTTGTTGAAGTTTCTTCCACCACCCACCCAATATTCTCCCCAAATTGGTCACTTCTTTGGTCACCAATTCCCACCTACCAACCAGATCTCCTCTATCATACAGCTACCATCCAGGAAGGGTGCAAGCTCACACATGCTTCTTCTGCAACATGTTAAGCCACCTAACTACATCTTTCCAAACTGCTGCTCATGCTGTATCACAGGGCAGCGTAACATACTCAGAAGAAAGTGCTATCTGCCCTCTTCTGTGTACATGAGCTTATAGAAGCCTTGTACCACTGTGATGGTCAGAGTAGAGAGTATATACAGAGAATATACCAACCCACCCACCCATGCATGGCCAGTTTTGCTCCCTTGGCTCCAGGCCATGGATGGCTCTGGCAACATCTTGATATCTGTTATATTAATCCAATTATTTTTTTAGTTAAAAAAAATAGAAACCTGATACATACCTAAGATATACACCACAATATAGGTTATTTCTAGCCTTTAATAAATACTGCTAAGCACACTTATGGTGCATAACCAGTATGGTGAAGAAGCATGGAACGCTGTGACTCTAAATTGCTCGTAGATGTGAATGATTGTGTGAACATGTGTATGCTTGTATACTCCTTAGCCACATTAGCCATTTTGTTCTTTTTCCACAGTGATGATCTTTTATCCATCTGTTTACAGAATTATCTTCCTGGGCCTAATGACCAGTCTATTTGGCTGCTCTCTGCTTTTTAACCTTTCTGTCATTGTGCTGTTGAGAAGTCAAATCCGTATGAAAGCAGTACGACCCCTTAAGCAGACCCATCAGGGTGATATTGAACTACAAGGCCCGAATCAACAGTGTAAGGATGGAACAGAGTCCCAGACAGAAGAAGTTTAAGGATGTTGCTAATTGGTAGAATAATGTGCAGCCGAGTTTCTTCAGCCTCATGGAAAGAAACACAATTCAGAATGCAGAAGATAGCTGAGCATGAAGGTTAAAGTATCTGGTGTAGTCTAATTCAGTCACTATGCCACTATATAGTTTTCCTAACTTTATGTTATTCAGAAAAAGTTGTAGTATGTTGCATTCAAATGTTATTAAATGTTATATCTCAGTTCTGAAAAGATGTCTGGAATTTTAACTCCTGTCAATAGTTTTACTGTCATTTTTTTTTTATCTCATCTCCACACTGAAGCATACTTCAGCCACAGCTCAATTATATTCCAGCATCTCTTCTGTTGCCCCAAGTTAAATTGCTTTCCTAATTTAATAAAATGATCTGGTGTCAATGGCTGCTTGTGTTATGAGCAATTCAGTGCGTGGGTGCATGAGCTGTATAAGCCATGTTTATGTGTGTGTGTGTGTGTGTGTGTATATATATTTGTGCATTTGTGTGTGAGTAAGAGAGAACACAAACTTGCTATGAATAATTAGTTGGAGTAATGGAGAGTATGGATTCACTGTAACATACCGTAAATACCCTTCTCATTATCAGACAGCTCCCATGCCTGTGTACATATAGTAAGTTTCCTCTGCTGCTTTGGCTGGATAAGAATTGATATTGTATTTAGAATTTCATGCCTGTAATCTGAGGGGTAGAGGCCATGAGTATTTCTACCTAACACTCTTTCACACTGTCATAAACTCTTATTATGGATGATGTAACCGAATACATTATTTGGATTGACCAATAAAAATACAATATTCTGATATGAATAGGAGCAGCATTCTCTACTACAGATTAGAGATCATGGTGGATGCAATAGCATAGGTCAAACATTGACATATGGTTTGGAGGTGCATTATATATATATATATATATATATATATATATATATATATATATATATATATATATATATATATATATATATATATATATATATATATATATATATAATTCCTTGATTTGGGAAAGGTTTATTCTTCATGTTGTCTCAGGTAGTCATTGCTCATTAGGAATGTAAATCTATATCCAAAAATCTGTAAAGCTGCTAACTTTTGTTTTGGTTTACTTTCCCTTTCTTTTGTAGTCATTTTAGTTTACAGGCTAGAATTGTCTGATATTCTGTCTATATTCATGCAATCTTTCTGTTTTGCCCTTAATTGTTTCCCAACATACTGCAGCTCCATTAGTCTTGTTTATTAATCCATTGGTCCATTAATACATGCATAAAGAAGTAAACATCAGACATGCATTTAGCATAAGGAGTGAAATATTCCATTTAGCACCAGAGATCCTCCATACATTTAAAGCAGTCAAACAAAGAAATTTGTTTTCAAGTGTAGTAATGCATGGGAATTCACCCAGTCCATTGCAGTCCATTTCATACTAGTAAACTAATACTGTATTTCCATCATCCAATACAATGATGTATTATACAAATTACAATAGAATACCATATGTGTGTTTGGAGTGTACTATTTAATGAAGTTTTGGATGTCATAATTTCTTTCTTTTTTACACTGTGTACAAAAAGGGTTATGTACAAATGCATTTTAATTTCATAAGGGGGAAAAAACCAACCTAGATAATTTCATAACTTTCTCTTTTGAAGTTTTTTCAGATTAAATTGAATTAGATTAGATTTGATTACATTTAGAGAATACATACCACAGATGCATAAATAATGAGTATTTTATACCTTTAATTTTATGATTTGTTTTTATTAAGCAATAGGAAGAATATGAGGAAGTCATTAATACTCCTGCTTACTAATTAATAATTGATGTTTCAGTCATACGTTCACACATTACATTTTTATAAAATGTCTCCTTAAATTTAATACTTATACAAAAACATCAGTGTTATAGAATATGTTGCAGTTGTTTTTCTGATATGTGCACACAGTGGAGGTGGAGGATGGTTTATTGTCCTCCTGTAACACTGGCTCTAAACCTGTAGGACCCTGTGCGTGGTCAAAATGGAGTGACGTACATTTCAGCTGCATACATGGCTCCTGCAGGAACAGGGTGTGCCATTCTGATCCAATTTAATATATTACTTTATACAAAAAAGCAGTACACTGGGTTCAATGTTAATTGAATGCACCCAAATAAACTACACTTGTACACTGTGGACCATCCTATCAGCATGTCAAAGTACCTTTAGACCTTCTTCCTCCAAAGTTTGGTATGGAGAATGGTATGCATTTTCCCCCTCTTCTATCCATACATTTCATGGCTGGGTACTGAGTGAGGAAAACTGATCAGCAGTGCTGGCTCAGTGTCCTTTGGACAGAAGCTGTTCTATAATATTCTGTAACTATATTGCTTTGTTGAGTGGTATGGTTAGTGGTGGTTGGTTGTGATATTAGATGGGAGGATAAAATCTACAATATGTCAATATCTGGACCATGACTATTAGAGTTGAGCTTCAGTGGGGGAAAAAGTATTTGATCCCCTGCTGATTTTGTACGTTTGCCCACTAACAAAGAAATGATCAGTCTATAATTTTAATTGTAGGTTTATTTGAACAGTGAGAGACAGAATAACAACAAAAAAAATCCAGAAAAACGCATGTCAAAAATGTTATGAATTGATTTGCATTTTAATGATGGAAATAAGTATTTGACCCCTCTGCAAAACATGACTTAGTACTTGGTAATGACATAGTATAGTAATTAATTTTAATTTTCAATGCCCTGGCTGAGGGAAGGAGGTTCTCACCCAAGATTTCGGTGAAGTTGTCCTGTCCCCTTAGATGAAAAACACCCTTAAAGCATAATGTTTCCACCCCTATGTTTGTCGGTGGGGATGGTGTTCTTGGGGTCATAGGCAGCATTCCTCCTCCTCCAAACACAGCGAGTTGAGTTGATACCAAAAAGCTCCATTTCGGTCTCATCTGACCACAACATTTTCACCCAGTAGTCCTCTGAATCATTCAGATGTTCATTGTCAAACTTCAGACGGGCATGTATATGTGCTTTCTTGACCAGCGGACCTTGCGGGCGCTGCAGGATTTCAGTCCTTCACGGCGTAGTGTGTTACCAATTGTTATCTTGGTGACTATGGTCCCAGCTGCCTTGAGATGATTGACAAGATCCTCCTGTGTAGTTCTGGGCTGATTCCTCACTGTTCTCATGACCATTGCAACTCCACGAAGTGAGATCTTGCATGGAGCCCCAGGCTCTCTTGCATGGATCCCCAGGCCGAGGGAGATTGACAGTTCTTTTGTTTCTTCCATTTGCGAATAATCACACCAACTGTTGTCACCTTCTCAACAAGCTGCTTGGCAATGGTCTTGTAGCCCATTTCAGACTTGTGTAGGTCTACAATCTTGTCCCTGACATCCTTGGAGAGCTCTTTGGTCTTGGCCATGGTGGAGAGTTTGGAATCTGATTTATTGATTGCTTCTGTGGACAGGTGTCTTTTATACAGGTAAGCTGAGATTAGGAGCACTCCCTTTAAAGACACCTGGGAGCCAGAAATCTTTCTGATTGAGAGGGGGTCAAATACTTATTTCCCTCATTAAAATGCAAATCAATTTATAACATTTTTGACATGTGTTTTTCTGGATTTTTTTGTTGTTATTCTGTCTCTCACTGTTCAAATAAACCTACCTTTAAAATTATAGACTGATCATTTCTTTGTCAGTGGGCCAACGTACAAAATCAGCACTGTATGCATTAGAAATAAAGGTCCCTTTTTTGCCATAATAAGAATGATGTGGGGCAAACTATTCCACATACTCTAAATGGTAGAATGCAACTACATTCATGATTTCAGTTTATCTAACGCTTTTAATTGTTTTAAATTAATTGTTGTGATATTTTTCTGCTGCATCTCATACTGATAGTGAATAAATGAATGAGGAATGAATAGACAAATGTGGTGTTTGATTCTGTCATGTGGGATAGTAAAGAGAGAACGAAATCGAGAATGCCAAACCAAAATGACTCGTGTTTTTCATGAGTCTCTGTCTTCAAGTCCAAGTCAAGTCTCAAGTTAATTGTTCATGAGTCAAGTCAAGCAATTTTTTCGCGACTTTTTCGCAGACTCGAAATTCCATCTCTCTACTGTGTTTCCAAAGAATGTCAAAAATGGTTCAAACTAAAATATTTTTTGTACAAATAATTATAATAATAAAAACTAAACGAAATGTCTGCTGTCTGTCCTTTGGATTGGACAAAATGTGCTTAGTCTATCTACATCTACTTTCACAACTGATAGTAGATATGACAGATGCATGAATCCATAGTCAAGGCTGTTGCAGTCTGCTGAAATTAGCCCTATAATTTGCTTTAAATAAAAATGTCTGCTAAAAGAATAAATGTAAATGTAAATGTACACACATGTATACCAGCTGTCCATAGGCACCACTGGGAAAGTGGTGCACTTAGCCTAATCATATGCTGTTTATAGCGTGTCACGCAAATAGTATAGGAGGATGATGCCGCATCCAGAGATTCAACAAATCATAAAAGATTGGCTTGGATGGATGATCTTCAGAAAAATGTTACAGACAATGATTGGAGAAAGATCAGTGTTCAAGCATAGTTCAATTCACCTTAATCACTCTGGATAAAATAACTGTCTTCTTGTTTAGCAATGGAAAGACTTGCATATTCAATCAAACAAAAAAAAGCACAAATTTTATTTGTAGATGGGACTCCTTACTTCACTTTCTTGAACAGAATGAGTTGAGTCTTGAGTAATACCAATGAGTTTGATCATGCACCACCCGTTTTATGAATATATTAGCACAGTTGAGTGTGTATAAATATGTGAATTGTGTCTATTAATATTTATTGTAACATATTGGCCATTTTCTTATATGGCTCTCTTGGTTGGGGGAGGAGGGTTATTCTTTGGTTCAGTTTTCTTTTCAGTTAAATTTAGCATCACATATGTCGTTTTCTTTGGAAAATAATAAAGAGAGGCACACAAAAAAGAGGTTGTGTTCCTCCTTTGATTCTGCTTGCTCCTCTGAGGTCCAGAAGTGGATATTTTTTTTATGACTATTTCTATTGTGAAAATACTATACAAATACAATTACAGGTCATTATGAAGATTGTTCTTACATTTGAAAAAAGGTTTAACTTAAAATAAGTAAACATTTCAATAATTTTATTGTCTCTGCCGCTTTGTCTGCCTTTCACTGTCTGCATATTTCATCTATGACTCAGTGCCTTTTTCATTGAATAATGAATTAAACTTGAGTGGAACATCATGGCTCAGGTAGAGGTGACTGTGACTGTCATGTGTCTGGTTGTGGTCCGTAGTTAAAAAAGGAAGCTTTGGTTAACAAATGAAAAATTCTAGACCACAATCAAACTCAAATGTGTGGCAGATTCATGGGTTTTCTTCAGTATTTAGCTTATGACATCCTTCCCTACACGCTCTGACCTAAGAACTTTTAGACAGAATTATACAATTCAGAAGTTTGGTGGGCCAATCTGGATCCTGCTAGAGCACAATATTACTCCTCATTTTTCAGTATATGTTTTTTTTTTTTACTTCAACTCCTGCTAAAATCACAGTAATCACTGTGTTTAAAGCAAAATAAATAGTGGTACAAAGCAAATAAAAGGAATTTGACTACCCTTCTATCACCTAGAGAATGTACACCAGTTAACAGCTAAGAGGGAAAGCTTTTAGTCCATAATTCATAATTCCAAATTGAAGAAACTTTTATCACAGCAAAGGTTTATACCAAACTGAACAACCCACTACTGTGAAGTCAACACCATCGACAATGAGGATGACAAAGTGGATGACGAGGGCTTGAGGATGTTTTTTGACCTGTGCTGTGGGTTTGAAATCTCCTCCCCAGCCCACTGCTCACATGGAAATTGAGGGCTATATTTGGAGAAGTGTGATGTCACAAGTGGTTGAGGGAGAAACCTATAACAGGCTTAGAGAAAACCAGTTGCAGCACCAGTAACTCCTGCTGTTGCTCTCACCTACACCAAAACTAGGGAAGGTAAGTGATTTTTTTTAACCTAATAGTAATAATAGTTTTTTACCTAATAAAATAATAATAATTCTTATTGTGCCATCAGGCTTAGGTAATTGAGGCATGATTTATTAGATGGCATGCCATGAGCTTTTGAATCCTGCTGAATTGTAGTTTGCAGGAGAAATTATCCCTAAAGGTTTCTTCACATTTTTGGTAATATAGGCATGGAATAAAATAGCACATATTTGTGAAATAATGTTTTCTGGACTGTCCTTCTAGATGTTACGTTGTCATTATTCTTTACATATTCTGATACTGCTACGTAGTTATATGTTGCTACTTATTAATGATTACAGAGTCATGCAATTTCCAGAGGCTGTTCATTTTTAAACATGCTATAATTTATCTTGATCCTGCTCTCCTGTGTGGTTCGTGTCTTTCTATTTGACTTGTACTTGTGTAGCCTTTATTGTTTTTACACTACTTGCACTTTATTTCAGTTTAATTATTAATTCTGGATGCTTGGTATAGGTTCACAAATGAATATCTAAAAACTGACTTGACTTGACTAACTTATCCCATTGCATTGGAACTGGATTCATTCTTAAGTTGCCATTTATGTCTATTATTCAGAATCCTGCCATGTATCATCTAAAATTGCCTGCCCTGCTTTTTATGCTACTTGTGCTGCTGCAGTGTGTGACCACAGCACCAAACAACAGGTGAGCAAATGGGTCTGGTGTGAATAATTGTTCCTGTCTGCAAAATCCTGAGTGTTGAAATATTAACACTTAAGTTGTTTATTAAAGGTTTTTGCAGGCCCAATAAAAATTAAAGTCTTTAAAGGATGAATTTAAGACAGTTAAATGTTGGTTTAAAAGATTTTGCTGTGTAGCAAAATGTCTCAAATGCTACATAATGTCCTGATGCAATGAATTAAAGCACTAATCATGCAAATAAAATAAAATAAAAAATACTGTATGAACTCTATTAAGCACTAGAAACACTAGAAACACAATTATTAGAGATAGGTGCTCCTGCCCTGTTAGAGGCATTTACAATGCTCTGAACGGTAAGTGTTTGTCTTTATGTATTGCATATATTTTGATCAATTTTGAAGCAACACTGTTGTCTTGAAATGCCTTTGTGAGCACATTGGCTGCTGATTGCCTGTAGGTTTTCCATCTCCTCAACTGAGCCGGTGGATGAAACACTGGATGGAAAAATATGGACGGACCCAGGCTTGCTGATGAACCCTTTCCTCCAATTTGCAGGGTTGCAGACCAAGAGGGGACTCAACACTCAAGTCAATAGGTACTTGAGCTAAATGGTGAAAGGCACTGAACGTGGCCACTGCCCTACTGAAACTGAGAAAGGGCTTTTGAGAGGTTTGCAGTTATGTAATACCATGCAATACGGTAAAGAAAAGTTTTTTACATTCAGTCACTTTGTTTGCTTTTTTCCCCCATGCATAAGTTTGATACAGTTCTTCTTGCTGTAACATACTACACTGGCAATTATTACAGACATCATTAAACATTGATACCTGAATTATTATCTTTGATCACTGGTAATGATCATAACCAGTAAAGTTACATTCCAATATTTTGAATGATAAAATAAAATATTAAGTATGGCATTATAATATTTATTGAAAAATAACAGTAGGTTTTGAAGTTAGATTAAAAGCAGGGTTTCAGTTGTTTTAGTTTCTAACAGGGTCATCAGTTCCAGATCATATTGAAGTATCTTCTTCTCTTTGTATCTGATCAGCCTGCAGCACCACATAGAGAAGAGAAGATGCAACACGGCTACATGTATGACCCAGAGGCTTGCAGACTTCCTCATTCGCTCCAGTAACACTGTTGGCACTGTCTACATCCCCACTAACATCGGCGCAAACACTTACGGCAAGAGGGACGTGTTCCAATCACCCAACTCACTGCCTCTATAGTCTCCTCTTGTGTATATATACAAACACAGAGCCACTGTAACAAAACTGGCCATGATGATGATGATGATGATGATGATGATGATGATAGTGACTCATCTGAGTGTTATTTTGCTGTTTTATTTTCCCTGTCTGTGCCTTTTGTTATGAAAAATACAACATTATAATTTACAATATCTGCTGCAAAAAAAATGTGAATGATAATGTATTGTTATAAAATTATCAGCCAATGAAAAGCAAAGGTTTTTCGTTTCTTTTTTGTAATAAAAGACTCTTAAAAGTACAATTCTGTGTGCAAAGTAAATTTTGTATAGTAAATATTTCATAACAATATGACACTCATTAAAGAAAATAAATATCAGAAAAAATAAACATAAAGATGAATCAAGAGCATCGGTTTCTGGGTGTGTTCCTAAACATGGTCTAACTATGTACATAATAAATAAATAATCTAACCTCCATTTTTATACAGTGTCCAAAAATAAAACCTTTGTTGATTAACCACATATTTGCATTGCATAGAAGTGCTCTCTCTCTCTCTCTCTCTCTCTCTCTCTCTCATTCATATATATATATATATATATATATATATATATATATATATATATATATATATATATATATATATATATATATATATATAAATATATATAAATATATATATAAATATATGATAGTTTGTACAGCGAAGAAAGCGAAGGTGATTTGTTTGTGTGTGTTTGTGTGTGTGTGTGTGTGTGTTGATTGGGGTTGTGGTGTTAGTGCTCGCTTAAGTATTGTACCAGTGTTGCGCATATTCTGCAAACATATTATGCTTTTGGTCTGTAATTATCTAAAAAAAAAAAAAAAGTCTGCCTGCACTGTATCATGGCCCTTGAATTTGCCCTTGTTTACATGAATGTGTTTTCACAAACGCTTACCAACACTGTATGTCACTTTCTTGATGCTATTATTGCACCTCAAAAGCATTAGTCATCATTGAGCTTTATTATGTGTAATAAAATTGGTTCACCTCTGATCCTGTTTATCTGATCATACAGTAAACCCTTACTTATAAGAAAAAATAACACCAGCTCCACATCCAAGGCATCAATGGTGCAACAAAATGAGCTTGTTCAAAGGTCAAAAAGTGGGGTACTGTATCGTTATGAAACAGGTCTGGAGATGAACTGAGTCCAGTCTGCTACAGCTCAGCTGTTGAACAGTACAGTAGACAATAATGGAATTTGCTTAAAAAATGTTACACAATGCTAAAATAGCTAATACATGTTAGGAAGGCCTGCCAACTTACCAATCAGCGCTCATTTTGCTGCAAAGCCGAAACCAGCTTCACGGCGCTTGTCGTTGTCTCGGCCACTCCAGAAAAAGGTGTATCCAGAGCCCCTTTCACAAAGTTCACCTTCCGTGTCATGCCTATCCATGAGAATGCACACATTCCATGCACCAAAGGTGAGAGGAACGATCCTCGTTTTCTTCTTTGTGTTTTGACCACTTGATTAGGGCCCCCACCAGCCTGCAGCTGCCAGTGTACCCACATGTGCCGCTTTGTCGCTTGCCTGTCACCACAGGACTTGGAGGTTGGGTTGGATGGTAGATGATAAAATGACTTGCGTGGTGACTTGTTTTAAAGTGAGGAAGAGTTGCGAATTTCGTTGACCTCACTCTCTCACCCAAAACCTGCTTCTCCTGAGGTGCTTCCCCTGTATTTTTCTGCGCTAATCATGTCTGCTGTTACTGTGGCCAAAGAACTCTTTCATTCGTCTGTCCACAGCACATAATTCCAAAAGGCCCGTATTTTGCCTATATGCTAAAACTGTAGTCTTGCAAAGGCTTTTTCCTGGCACACCTCCCATGCAGTTCAAATTTGTGCAATCTCATTCTGATTGTAGAAATATGCACGTTGACACCAACAGTTGCAAGACTTACTAGCAGATCCTGTGATGAAATTTTGGGGTTCTTGAAGATTTTTTTCTTGAAGCTCTTGAGCTGAATTTGTTGGGACGGCCAGTCCTGGACAAATTGGCAGTTGTTTGAAATATGTACCATTTGTAGATTATTTTCCTTTCAGTGGAATGATTTATTTAACATAATTTGGAGATATTTTTAAATCCCTTGCCAGACTCATAGGCATCCACAACCTTTTTTCTGAAGGCCTTACAGAACTCTTTAAATCTTGGCTTAATGACACGACACACCTCAATAACAAAGGGAACACCAGACACTAGACATGAGAGGGGTATAAATAAGACAGGTTCCACCTGCATGCCATACGGAGGTTCTAATCACTGACACACAATCTTGAACACCAGATTCAAATTTTATGGATTTGAAGTTGTCATAGATCTGTTTTTTTGTTAATTTGAATAGTGAAAATGACTACAAAATGTCAATTTTATGTGTCATTTGATAAAGTGTATCACCTTTATTAATAGGCACTGTTTCAAAGAGGATCAAATGTTTGCTTGTCCAAATATGTTTTTTTTTTTTTAATAAAAATTCCGTGGGGCTACTTATTTTTTCACAAGACTGTATATCCTTCCATCGATCCTCTACCGCTTACTCCTTCTTCAGGGTCATGGTGAACCTGGAGCCTATCCCAGGGATCATCGGGCACAAGGCGGGGTACACCCTGGACAGGGTGCCAGTCCATCGCAGGGCACAATCACATACATACTCACACACCCATTCATACACTACGGACACTTTAGGCACGCCAATCAGCCTACCATGCATGTCTTTGGACTGGGGGAGAAACCGCAGCACAGGGAGAACATGCAAACTCCGCACAAACACGGCCCCGGCGGGAATCGAACCCCGGAGCCTGGAGGTGCTAACCACTAAGCCACCGTGCGCTGTGCACAGACTGTATATCAAACAAATTTTAAAAAATATTGTAAACCTCCCGAGTGCTCATGCAGCTCTGTTAAAAAACCTATGACCTTGATGTTTATCATGGAGTATACTTAATAATGGCTAATAATGTTTTACATTCAGGTGCACACTGCTGTATTTATTGTGTTCTTCTAATGGACCTTCACGTTTAAGATTCAAGATTCAAACTATTTGTCACGAACCTTGAATCGGCACGGAAGGAGAAGTGGGTGGCAGGTGTAGAGCATGGTATCGGAAGTTCAAGAAACGTAGTCTTAAGACAGACAAGGGTCAAGCGATCAGACAAACAAAACAAACAAAACAGAGAGCGTAGTCGAAACCGGACACAAGGTTCGAGGATAACGAGAAGACAAACAAACTAGAACGGCTTGGTAACGCAGAGAAACGAGTTGACTGAACGTATACTTCACATTGACTCTAGGTGAATGGCATCCCTAAGTAATGGTGAGAGTGTGTGTGTGATTGGTGACAGGCGTGTCTGATCAGAACTCCAGGGATGGTGAGCGCATGCGTGCATGAGAAGTGAGTGTTGCATCTTGGGAAATTGAGTTCTGATCTGGCTGAGCTGTGATTGAACCCCCCCCCCAAGGGCTCACTTCGGGAGCCGAGTTCTTTCTTGGCCTCTCCTGGGGTCGTGGACCTGGGAGGGAGTTTGGGAACCCAGTATTGTTCCTCAGGTCTGTAACCCTCCCACTCGAAAAAAATACTCCATCTTGCCTCTCCTGTGTCTAGATTTGATGATTTTCTTGACACGGTAAGCCGGTTGTCCATTGGTTGTCAATTTCCAGAGGGGTCAGATGGAGTTTCAGATGGTACTTCTGTGGCTAATGGACCGTTGACAACAGGTTTGAGACGTGATACGTGGAAGGAGGGGGAGATGCGGCTGTGTCGTGGCAGTTCAAGATGGTAAGTGACTTCAGAATCCTCAAGCGAATCAATGAATGGTCCAGTGTATCTTGCCGTTAGTTTTTATTTTTACAGCTATGAGGTTGTTTTAAGTCTTTGGTGGACAACCACACCCTATCACCTGGTTAGTAATTAGGGTGTTCATAATTGGCGAACTGATTTGTGCTTGTATGTGTCTGTGGTCTCTTTCAGGCGTTGGTGGGTGTCAGCCCAGACGCGCTCACTACATTCAAACCACTGGTCAATGTCAGGAGATGCAGTGGGAGTCGCGTTCCATTGGAACAGTGGAGGTTAGTTTGTACACACTGGAAAGGAGTGAGATTGTACACACTGGAAAGGAGTGAGATTGGTGGCTGAATGACGTAGTGAATTTTGGGCGTACTCGACCAATGGCAGAAACTTGCTCCAATCCTCGGGGTTATTGGCACAGAACATACAAAGGAATCGCCCAAGTTCCTGATTGATTCGTTCAACTTGTCCGTTGGCTTGTGGGTGATATCCGGAGGTGAGATTAACTGTTACTCCCATCTTAGTCATGAAGCTGGACCACACTCTGGAAGTAAACTGCGGGCCTCTGTCACAGATAATCTCCTCCGGAATGCCGAAATATCTAAAAACATTCTGGAATAGAAGTTCGGCTGTCACGAAGGCGGTGGGTAGAGCGGGTAATGAATTAAAACATACAGACTTGGAAAACCGGTCCACTGTGATTAGAACTGTGGTATTTCCTTGGGATCTTGGTAAATCTGTTACGAAGTCAACTGATATGTGTGGCCATGGGCGTTCGGGTATGGGTAAGGGCTTGAGCCTCCCAGCTGGGAGTGTTTGAGGTACCTAATTCTGTGCGCAAGATGAACAGGATGCCACCAACTTGTGTATATCTCCCTCCATATTGGACCACCAGTATGTCTCTCTTAGGAGATGGTGTGTACCGAGTACCGTGTGCGCCCAGATAATAAGTTACTGTAAGATAATAAGACGGTACTCCTCGGGTATAAATAGTTTGTTTGTGGGACATTTTACGGGTACTTGCGACTGGGGAATCTCCTCTAGTTCCTGGTCCAGATCCCACTCTAGCGCCTTGATGATACATGAAGGATGGATGATATACTCCTCATGCTTGTTGACACGTTCTGTGTGGTCAAGACGAGACAGGGCATCAGCTTTTATGTTCTTGGACCATAATCTGTATGATAATGTGAAGTGAAACCTGGTGAGGAACAGGGTCCATCGGGCATGTCGGGGTGTGAGTCTTTTTGCAGTGCGAAGATACTCCAGGTTCTTATGGTCTGTGAAGATGACAAAGGGAAGTGTAGCCAACTCTAAGCAGTGTCTCCACTCCTCCAGTGCTAACTTAAGTGCCAAGAGTTCATGATTTCCCACATCGTAGTTTCTCTCAGAGGGGGAAAGCTTTCGCGAGAAGAATGCCACTGGATGGAGCTTTGGCCTCTCTCCGAACCGCTGGGATAAAATGGCTAATACCCCGGTCTCTGACGCATCCACCTCCACTATGAACGGTCTAGATGGATCCGGATGTTTGATGATGGGTGCAGTAGTGAAGTCTTTCTTGAGCTTGTCGAAGGCGGTTTGGGTGGTTGGATTCCATGACAGACATTTGGGTTTCCCCTTTAGCAGGGATGTTTGGGGGTTGGCGATGGCACTGAAATTCCTAATAAACCTTCTCTAGAAGTTTGCAAACCCCAGAAACCTCTGTAGTTCCTTGATCGTCGTGGGTGTGGTCCATTTTACTACTGCCTTGACCTTTTCTTGGTCCATGGAGATCCCTTCGGGGATGATGATGTATCCCAGAAACGCAATGAGAGTTCTATGAAATTCGCATTTGTCAGCTTTAACATATAACTGATGATGGAGCAGTCATTGTAGAACTTGGCGGATGTGGTGAACATGTTCCTCCCTGGAGTTAGAATATATTAGAATGTCATCTATGAAGGTGATCACATGGCATCCCAACATGTCACGTAACACGTCGTTAATTAGGCATTGGAAGACCGAGGGAGCGTTAGAAAGCCCATACAGCATGACCTGATTCTCATAGTGACCTGACGTTGTGCTGAAACCAGTTGTTTGCACTGCGTAAATCCAGTTTCGTGAAGATGGTGGCAGTGCGTAGTTGTTCCAGAGCGGCTGATACTAGAGGTAGTGGGTAACGGTACTTGACGCAACCCCGGTTTAGTCCTCGGTAATCGATGCATGGTCGTAAACCTCTCCCTTCTTCTCTACAAAGAAAAACCCCGCTGAGGCTGGAGAAGTAGATGGTCGTATATAACCTTGGTGCAATGCTTTCTGAATGTACTCCTCCATGGCTTTTTGTTCAGTTACTGTTAACGGATAAACTCTCCCTCTCGGTGGTGTAGTACCTGGAAGCAAATCGATTGTGCAGTCGTAATCTCGATGAGGAGGTGGTCTACTAGCCTTCTTTTTACTGAATACTTCAATGAGGTCGTGGTAAACACTGGGGATCAGAACACTGTCCGCCTTGTCAGGGCTCTCAATGGATGTGGAGGCTAAGGTGATCACAGGGACTTGGAGACGGTGATTGATGCAGTGAGCTGACCAGCAAGTGATCTCCCTTTGATTCCATGAAATTTGTGGGTTGTGATGTTCGAGCCAAGCAAGACCGAGAACCACTGGATCCTGGGCAGTCACAATGACATGGAAAGTAATCTTTTCCTGATGAAGAGCGCTGTTGCGGAGGTTAATAGGTTCGGTGCAGTGGGTGATTAAACCATCTCCAATGGGGGCTCCATCAATGGCTTGGACACGGCGGGGGGTGCTGAGAGGACGAACGGGATGTTGTATTGGTGTATGGTCTCTTGGTTGATGAAATTCCCCGCCGCTCCAGTGTCGATCAGCGCTTCTAAAATACAGGAAATGCCAGAGTATTCTAATATAACTGGTAATACAAATGTAGACTGAACTGAGTATTGGGCAATGGGCTCTAAACTCACCCCTGACTGAGGTTGTTTTGGAGTTGTGGTTTCCAGTCGGGTAGAGCACCATTTGATTGTTGCATGAAGTGGCTCTTCTCGCCGCAGTAGAAACAACAATGGTCACAGCGCCGTCGTTCTCTCTCCTGCATGCTCAGCCGAGTCTGTCCCAGCTGCATGGGTTCACCAGGGCTCTCCATGAAGTGGATTATTTTCCAATTCTCCATCATGTCTGGGTACGTTGAAAAAAACAGGGAGCACTGGAGTAGAAAACCTCGGCAGCGTGCCGGATCTTCGTCGTACTTTTCCGGCACTGGAGTGGGAGGTAAGCGTGTGGTCGGTGCCGTAAAAAACTGTGCGGTTTGGTTTAGCCGAGCTATCTGCTCAGTCAGGCTTGCGAGACGGGGACCATGGTCACTAATCATCCGGCCATGTCCCTCGATGGCTTGCGGCCAAAGGGGATCTCCCGCTACTTCCATTGGAAGGTGAAGTATTCTGTCACGAACCTCGAATCGGCACGGAAGCAGAAGCGGGCGGCAGGTGTAGAGCGTCGTATCGGGAACTTCAAGAAACGTAGTTGTAAGACAGGCAAGGGTCAAGCAATCGGACGAACAAAACAAACGGGGTCAGGCAGAGAGCGTAGTCAAAACCGGAAACAAGGGTTGAGAATAACGAGAAGACAAACTAACTAGATTGGCTTGGTAACGCAGAGAAATTAGTTGACTGAACGTATACTTCGCGTTGACTCTAGGTGAATGACATCCCTAAGTACTAGTGGTGAGAGTGTGTGTGTGATTGGTGACAGGTGTGTCTGATCAGAACTGCGGGGATGGTGAGCGCATGTGTGCATGAGAAGTGAGTGTTGCATCTTGGGAAATTGAGTTCTGATCTGGCTGAGCTGTGACACTATTGCGGGATATATATAGAAATTTAAAAACACCACAATACGCATTCATTATTAAAGACCAAATTCACTTTATGGGTATGTTTAAATAGTGATTTTTAAAATCTACTTTTATTTTATTGTATTTACAGAAATGTTCAATGCATCTTAACTAATAAGATGATATCAAGTTGTCCAGGAGCAAAAAGTGTCAAAGATCAGTATTTTTCCCCGATTCATATACACAGATGGGGTAAAAATTAAAGAAGGGCTCTGTTATACTGTGGCATTTTTCTGAAATGGTTTGGCTTCACGTGTCCCCATAGAGGGAAGCATCACTGCACATCACTACAAAGTTATACTGACTGATCACCTTTATCCTGTGATAAAACCTTTCTCTCCTGAAGTGTGTGGCCTCTTCCACTGAATGGGCGAGTTAATGCAAATATACATTCACAACCAGAACCATCTTCATTACTCATGCATCATATATTTGTTCGCAGAAGTAGTAATTTACTTCTCACAGTTAAAGCATATCTATCACATCAGCATCCTTTGTCCATTAGAGTCTATTGCCTTGGTAGTACAACTGCTACCCATAGATGCCATGCCTGCTGTGCCCAAAATCATAAAGGACAGAAATAGAACAAGCACAGAAAATAGCTGTAATGTGAATGAATCAATCAGGCTTGTAGAGCAGGGGCATGTTTCATATAACCACAACCACACTGGCAGCAGTCCAGGCCGAGCCTGAAACAGATGAAAGTTTCTATCATAAATTTCACACAAACCTTCAAACCGAAGATGGCCATCTCTTATGATGAACTACAGATATAATAGCACTGATGTTGAATCTTTCAGTGTCCTATGTTAGCTGGTACGTACCTTCCATTCTTTAAAAATGTCTTCATTTGATAGACATCTGTGTTATGACTCGCTCCAGATCATTTGTGATAAATGGTATAATTATTATGACATAGATAAACTGACCTCTACCCCAGTGTTACGCTGTTTCTCTTTTAATTTTAGTGTCTAACACAGGCATTGTCAGTGATGCTGATAAATAATAGGTGGTTGTGGATAATTTGGTTGCAGTGATCTGCTGCAATGATGTGAGCATCTACATTCTCGGTGTCTGAAAGGTTAAAGTGTGTACACGCTTTCAGGGAAATTAATATGCATGGCAGGCAGCTATCAGATCTATTTTTCATCTCATATAGCATGCAGAGAAGAAACCAGCCTGAGTAACACTTTGGCCTAAATGCTTTAAATAGTATAATTAGAGTTGGCTTGAAAGTATTATTTTCCTTATTAGCATTTAGTGCATTATATGATTGGAACCTGCTAACAGCAGTTTAAACATGGCTGAATAGAACACTCATAATTTATATGAATTTAACAAGACTGTAGGAAATATGTCATACCGACATATAATCATATATTTACACGTATGAGGTTTTATTTATTTATTTATTTATTTATTTATTTCATTTCATTTCTAATTACAGACTAGATTTTTTTTTAATTTTTATTATTATAGTTTTATGCTGATTCAAAAAGCTTTGAATCACTTTAAATTTATACTTCCATATGACCTTGCTGAATTTGGGAAATGTGCTGACATGAATGCTAATTTTATAGTTGTTGCAGACAGCTTTGGAATTTGTGCAGTTCATGGGAGGACATCTGGCAGACTAAATGAAAATGTAACAAATAACGGAAATGAGCAGAAATCATGTTGTATTTGGTATTATTTGCTATTATTACATGGTATTATATGTTGTATACGTTATCATTATGGAAAGACAAAAATCTGTCAATATCTTGTCAATAATTTGTCGCATCTGGAAATTTTTTAAAATGTCAAAAAGTCAAAATAAAGGAAGCTTTCTGAGTTCAAAATAAATAAATAAATGAATAAATAATTAAAGTTATTATTGACTTTTATCCCAAGAGTGCAATTTGTATAATTTGTATTTGAAATAGATTGTATTTGTATATAGTAAACCGCGACCCTGAAAAGGAGTAAGCGGTAGAAGATGGATGGATGGACAGATGTATATAGCAAAATATCATATGATGATTCCCACCGTGGCTCTGTTTGTGTGCAGAGTTTGCATGTTCTCCCCGTGTTGCGGGGGTTTCCTCCGGGTACTCCGGTTTCCTCCCCAAGTCCAAAGACATGCTTGGTAGGTTGATTGGCATGTCTAAATTGTCCATAGTATATGAATGGGTGTGTGAGTGTGTATGTGATTGTGCCCTGCGATGGACTGGCACCCTGTCCAGGGTGTACCCTGCCTTGTGCCCGATGCCTCCTGGGATAGGCTCCAGGTTCCCCGTGACCCTGAAAAGTACTCCGTAGAGGATGGATGGATGGTTCATATGATGCTATATTTATTTAGATTCATATTAATAATTGTATTTATTTTATTTTTGTACATAAATTCATACCTAGTATGCTATCTTTAATTTTCTATCAATTCTATTCATCTTCGTCACTTAAAAAAAAAATCCAAATAAATTTTTTTTAATGAACCGTGTCCTTTTTGAGCCTCGTCGCCTGCCGTAGTGCGCTGCAGTAAAAATACGGAAATACTTACTGCTTTCTAAAACGACGCGTGATAGTCACGCGGCGTTATAAATGACTCACTTCCTCTTCTATAAGTGCACTAAGTAGGATGTGAGATATCAGCTTCTGCAGCCTGTATGACGTTTTATGGGGCGTATAGTGAGTGAGCCGTTCGGGTTTTAGCATCGGACCTCATCTCTCCGCGCAGCGACGTTACCGCGCATGCGCACTGAATATTCCTGCTTCATAACACAGAGAAGAGTAAGTCGTGTTCAAACTGGATAAACTATGAATAACAACAATACAGACCACTAGGACACTATCTCCACTTTTTTACTCTTATATATTGAACAGAAAACATATCAGTCGTGTATATTTAATTATGAAGTAAAAATGATCGGGTTTAACAACGAATAACGTCTATTATCAGTATTTTAAAATCTATTACCATGTTTGTTTGTTTTTTCCCATCAGATTTATTGTGTAAACCATTAGTTGTGATTTGCATGGACATGTTGAAGACTTGGTTGTATATTTGGGGACATAAACACAAAACAAGAGTCAGTTTCTGATGAAAGTGTGTGTGTATGTATGTGTGTAGGTGGAGTTAAGTGGTATGGCAGGAAGCTCCCAGGTAGAGAAACACTTCAGATTTGTGGTTGTAGGTGGAGGAATTTCAGGGGTCACCTGTGCAGAACAGGTATGTTGATCAGCTTTGACTTCACCGTGAGCTGTTGTTGATGCTCCGTGTTTATTCCCATCCACATCTCATGTGTTCTCCTTTTCCCCTCTGCAGCTGGCCTTCCAGTTTCCTGGGGACGAAGTTGCTCTTCTGACCGCTGCTCCACTAGTGAAGACGGTGACTAATTTAAAACAGGTCTGTTCTCAGAGTCAGAATGAAACGTACAGGTACCTTTATTTCCATAAGCACCCAAGACATGCTTCATACAGTTCCAGGTCCAACGTCACCGATATGGATGTCACAGTCCAAAAAGAAATGCAGGGCAGTGTGTGTGTGTGTGTGTGTGTATATATATATATATATAAAACTTACATTTCAGGTCTTTTGCAAACCTTCTACAGCTGAAATGAACATCATAGAAACCTAAACCCTTAAATTAATTTCAGCGTACAAAGCTTTGCTATTCCCATAGCGAAGGTTTTGCAAGTAAACTATGGCATTAGGATGGGTGAAATAGACAGTGCGGACTGATGGTTCATATGACATTTCACTGCTGGACATTACTTTTAGTTTCCACTGGGGAGTAAACTGGTCAGCAGTTTACTCCCCAATGCTTCAGCATAAACTCTGTACCTGGGTGCCTTTGTTTAAAACTGAAATATATAATATAATAGTGTTCTTTGTACGCACAGGGATCAATGCACAAATCACTCCTCAGAGAACTCTCTCCTCAGAGAAACACTGAATGTTTATAATGAGGATGTCGCGCATCTTTCCCGAAGGTGTCCAAGACTTTGGAGGAGTTTGACGTGGAAGAACAGCCATCCAGCATCTTGGAGGAGAAGTATCCTAACCTGAAGGTTATTCACTCAGCAGTCAGAGTCCTCCGTGCTAAACAGCATGTGAGTCAAATTATTCTGTGTACGTATATGTCAGGTGCTCTCGATAGGTATTACGTCTTCATTATTTTTGGTAATTTCTCCTTCTTCCCTCTTCTTCTTCTTATTCCGGAGCACTTCAACGTGTTAGTGATGTTAATGAGTTCTTGCATGTAGGTGCTGCAGACTGAGGACGGACATAACTTCCGTTATGAGAAGCTGTGTGTGTGCACCGGTGCCAGACCTAAACTCCTCATCGAGAACCCTCACGTGCTGGGCATACGGGACACAGACAGTGCCCAGGTACTGACCGGTTATTCAAATGATTGAATCACTGACACATTTATGACGTAACTTTAATACATTGGAAATGTACACCGTACAGTACTAAATAATACGAAGTAGACGTGAAGTGTTTTTAGTATTTTATTTAGTATGTTTTTAATTATTTTAATACCTTATTAGATATACCTCTGCCGTATTCTCCATTCTGGTTGGTCAGAAGGTGTTAAATTACAGCAAATTATAACTTTACATAGCAGTCAGAATCCCAATCTAACAGGACACAACTTGGTAACAAAAAACATCTGTCAGTCACATTTTCCAATATTTTTGCTCACCTACAAATTGGGTGGTCCGATACAAAATGTGCTATGTTCTATGCCGTTTAACACATCTACATGTAAATACCAGGGAATACAAGCTGAAATTCTGCACTCTCTTCTCATATTCACCTTTTGATCTCAAACTCAAATGTCTTCAGCAAAAATGAATGAATTGGTCTTGCTGTTCCAATAGTTTTGGAGGGGACTCTTTTCCCTTGTAATGTTGACCTTATTTTCTTTTTACAGGATTTTCAGAAGAAGCTTTGCAAAGCCAAGCGCATCATAGTTATTGGGAATGGAGGAATTGCTTTGGAATTGGTGTAAGCTCCTATTTTTAGATTCCAGAAATGTTAAACTACTTTCATAACATAAGCTAATGATCAATATGTTTGATAATATTTCTTTTACAAACATAGACTAGGACTAGTATGCACAACCTACCATTGTGGCTACAAATGCGTTATGCTGTTCTTATTGCATAAAATATGTAAGTGTATTGATATCTGTAATCATTTGCACTGAAATCACTGTTCGAAATCCCAGTAACATGTCCAGTGTTTCCCAGTTCTGTTTCTACATTCTCCTTGCATTGGACATTTTAATGTTTAGTGTTCCCTGTTCTAACATCTAATTCAAATCATCAGCTAATCAAGAAACTCTGCATGAGGTTAAAATGGGTGTACGGTGTAAGAGCACAGAAACACACCAGTGTTGTGCTCTCTTGTGGTTGAATCTGTTACTACACCTGCCACCACTGTGTTTCTGTGGCTGTAGCTATGAAGTGGAGGGCTGTGAGGTGATCTGGGCGATAAAGGACAAGGCCATAGGGAATACTTTCTTTGATGCTGGAGCTGCTCAATTCCTCATTCCCTCACTGGAGGTGGAGAAGCCTGAGAAAACACTTCCCTGCAAGAGAGCACGCTATACCATCGAAAGAGCCGTAAATCCTAAAGCAGGTACACTAAAGTCTAGGTTATAATACACATGAGCAATAAGGCTGAGTCAGCCCTGCTCAGCTGTAATCTGCATATGTCGAGGGTACGTTGGAATCAGCAGTTGGCAAGAATTGAAACTTCAGTTGAACAGATGATTGGCGGGGTGGGGATGGCATTGGGAGATCAGCAAGAACGTTTTGTGACTTTGCTACACCTGTGACTGTTGTTACAAGTGTTTAAAGCATTCATGATAATGTACTATGCTAATGTGTGTTGTTTCACACCAGGTTCATTAGATCATGGTAGTGCGTTAGGTCCAGACTGGCACCAAGGCATCAGTCTAAGAGGAGCAGAGGAGGTGTGTGATATTGTATATTCTATATATATATTTTTTTTACAAGTACCAAGAACAACGTCTTCTTTTTATTCCCAGGTGTCGCACAACGTGCATGTAGAGTACGAGTGTGAGATTGAAGCAGTCCTCTCCCAGCATGACTTCATGCAATCACCACTCTATACACAGAACAGTGATTTAGGTAATGTTGTTAGAGTATTCTATCATATTTAACTAGGTGGTCCTGTAAGACACACAGGACATATGGAGATATGCAGAATATTATATTGCGCTTTTTCAGATTTTTGGATATCACAGTGAAAATATTTAAAAACTGTGAGCTATACTACACAGACATCTGCAGATTGTACAGTTATTAGATTTAGTGGCAAGCCCTAAAGTACACCACCGACCTGCGATCCTTGAACTTTCTTTCTCCATAGGGACGTGGCCAGTTTATGCACAGTTAACCAATGGGAAGGTTTATGGCTGTGACTTCATAGTCAGTGCTACAGGTGTGGTCCCAAATACTGAACCTTTTCTTCAGGGTAACAATGTAAGTACTAAAATGCCTTAATTAGCTGGGGTACACTTCTGCAATTCTCTTTTGTCTGGTTATACGTGTACATATGCGTGTCTTCATGTGTACATATGTATATATTCGTGTGTGTGTGAGAGAGAAAAAAATAACATCTGATAAAAATAGGTCCACAGTGATTATTAATCTAATCCATAGTTGTTTTATTTATAGAATCACATTTTAAATTGTTTACAATATAAAATATACAGTTGGTCAATGCTGTAGGACATCCACAATGCTGCCA
The DNA here is from genome assembly GCA_012411365.1 of Ameiurus melas. Taxonomy (NCBI): domain Eukaryota; kingdom Metazoa; phylum Chordata; class Actinopteri; order Siluriformes; family Ictaluridae; genus Ameiurus; species Ameiurus melas. The sequence continues at coordinate 11,077,346 of CM022766.1, read as the reverse complement.
TAAAAACTGCCATCCTTTAATACAGTTATATCACCCAGCCGCCCTGTCCGAAAAAAAGGAAAGATCGCTGCCACATTTGTTCTCTCTCTCTCTCTTATATATATATATATATATATATATATATATATATATATATATATTTGTGTGTGTGTGTGTGTGTGTGTGAGCGCGAGAGATGTAGAAACCTATGTAGATAGATGTCTGACTGCACACTGATGAAGCCACAGCTCCTGCTAAGTGTCCCCCATAGAGTCGCATTTATCTTCAGTATTTACCATCAATAGTTAATCATTTTTCTTCATGCGTTTTCCAAAAATTAAATACAGTTTGAGCTGGCAGAAGATCATGGCCTGAGGGTTGATGAGCACATGAGGACATGTGAACCAGATGTGTATGCAGCTGGAGATGTGTGCAGCGCAGGCTGGGAGCCTAGTCCCCTTTGGCAGCAGGTTCGTTCATTCATTCATTCATTCACCCACACGTTTATTCATTCATACATGTACACAATTACTTCCTGCATTTTGTCATCACCATTGTGTTTTCCTACAATAAGTTCTCAGTACTTTGGAATATTAGTACAAATATTAAACTCTTTTGAACAGCACTACTTTCTTAATATCTGTGGCAGGATTCGTCTGAATGAACACAGATCCTCTTTATCGTATCTAAATCCTCGGACCTGGCCATAAAAAGTCAAATAACAAGCACATTAGTGTTATATTTATATACAAAGTGCTGTTTAGTGACATTGAATCTCATGTTCACTGTGTCTGTTGTGCACCAATGTGGCAGATGCGCTTGTGGACTCAGGCACGTCAAATGGGTTTCTACGCCGCACGCTGCATAGCAGCCCACGTGCTGGAGGAGGCCATTGAGCTGGACTTCTGCTTTGAGCTCTTTTCACACATCACCAGGTTCTTCAACTACAAGGTGATTAGAGCTCTCATTCTATTCTCTCCTCTCTCTCTCTCTGTGACATTACACCTCTCTCATAATTTTTTACTTATTCCCTGTTTCTCAATAATTGGAATTTTCTCTCATTCATTACTGTTTTCCTCCATGTAATTGATTTGAGATCATCATGTACATCCAGATTTAATAATATTCCAGCTCTCATTGTTTCCCTTGTTTTCCTTTGTAAAAATAAATAAAATGAAAATAATAATTAGTAAAAATGCACATAGTGGTGTGTAAGGAGTTTATTTATTAAATAGATACCCTGGCCTATGACTCAAATTTCTCTCTCTCTCTCTCTCTCTCTCTCTCTCTCTCTCTCTCTCTCTCTCTCTCTCTCTCTCTCTAACACACTCACAAAAACACAGACTCTAATATAACTATCCATATAACTTCCCTGGTCTATCTGTCATTTCTCAATCTCTATTGTCTATTTCACTTCCAGTTTCATATTACCTTAAGGAAAATTCTAGGACTTTTGCACAACGATGTTAATGTATGTGGGGCGTATGTGCTGTATGTCCTACAGGTAGTCGCTGCTGGGCAAGTTTAATGCTCAGGGCCTAGGCTTGGATCATGAACTGCTGGTGCGCTACACTAAAGGCCTGGAGTACGTGAAGGTGGTGTTGAGCCGGGGCGCATGGTGGGGGCTGTCCTTATCGGAGACACTGACCTGGAAGAGACTTTTGAGAATCTCATCCTCAACCAGATGGATCTGTCCTCATATGGGGAGGAGTTGCTTAACCCTGACATTGACATTGAGGACTACTTTGACTGAATTAAGATGCTGAGGATCCTGATTAGGGATTGTACAGGTGCATACAAAATTTTGAACATTATAAATCATAAAACAGGGATAGCAGAATGTCATTAAGTGCAATACTAAACTGCCTGTACATTATTTAAAGCTGTCGTATACTTTCAATGATTTTTTTAAAGGTAAATTATATTGTCAATATTACAATAGACTTGGCTAGTTTCTTCATTTCCTTCTTCTAAATAATCTCTGCCCCCAAGTGGAACACAGTTGCTCAGCTCTGACCTTTATCCTTAAAAGGTTACTTATGAAGAATTTGTAGTAGAGGGGGTGGGTTTAGTTGTGGGACAGGTGAAGATTTCCATGTCAATGGCAAGTCACCTTAACCTGCCTTTAAAGAAGTAATCAGTACCATCTTTCTAGTAATATGATGTGTCTCAGTATTGGAAATCACCTCTGTTGGTCTTATTGGCCAGTTACACATCATGTTGAATGAACAAACTCATTTATTTATTTAGTTAGTTTACTTCATTGACCTGCAGCCCGTTTGGATCCCACCCCTCTATATCAACTGGCAGACCGTGGTCCAGATATGGACACAAAAAAGTATTTCACCTGACAGAATAAAGCAAGAGAATATACAGTTGAAGAGCCTGTCAATCTAACCAATGAAAAAATGGCTATAGTTAAACAACTCCGCAAGCTGTAGTTAATGTTTCTAATCATCAGCTAGCTCGGCTTCTATAGCAGACCCTCTGTTGTGGTTTATGTAGGCCAGAGTGAGCTAGAGCAGACAGAATGGGAAGTTTTGATTAAATTGTTTAAAGATAAATGGGCAGAGATGTATACAATATTTTCCCCTACTTCCCCATAAGTTAAAAACAGCTGTTACTGAGAACAGCGGTGTGCACCAGGGCCAAAATATATATATATATTATTTACTAATCATTATTATTTAAGCTGCTTATCTGGATCTTCTTGAGTAAGAAATTTTATGTAACTAGATCTTCACACATTTTAGTTGATGAACCCTGCACTACAGGAAACAATCTCTAATCCAGACTATTAAACTTACTTCTTTATGAAACCACTAAATAATGCTAAATGACCCCATTTTGTAACTACGTTCAATATCACCAATCAACAGACAAATAATGTCTCTGCCTTCCACAATCATTTTCTCACCCTATTACCCACCATACTCCAGCACGTACTCAGGATATATCTGGTCAGAATTAAAGACAACAAAAATCCTAGGATATAATGTATTATCAACACAGCTATCATGTATATTTTCAATTTGGTCACCATCAGGTTTGCAGAAATCAGGTCGTCCAGTTGTGTACTTCCCAACAATCACACGCGCAAGGAACATTATTCGTGTGTCATCTCCCTGGGTTAAAATCCTACTGTACTTGTCTGCGTAGGATGCATGTAGGGCAAAGTATGTACCTAGAAGAAAAGGTAAAACTTTCGTAATCATAACTGAATATAATATGAAGACAATAGAATATCAAACCCAACTAACCTTTGCCCAAAACATGACCTTGTCTTCTTGACTCGGATATTCTGCAGTCAAAATTGTACAAGCAAATATTTTCCACGTTATTTTTGCCTGTGCCGTGGAAGAGCCATCGTTCTTCAATGTCTAACTGACCTTTTATCCTCATCAGCTGGGTTTTTTTCCTATAGAAAAGAAGGGTGAATACATTGATGAAAATAGATTACCAGTAAAATGATTCAATACACTAGATTGAATACACTTTTTTTCATTGTCTTAAATCTTAAAAAGACATTTTGATGAACATTTATGATTGATTTATTTCTAAGACAAATATAAAGTGTTTATGCCAACAACTTTATATCCATCCATCCATTTTCAACCGCTTATTCCTGCTTCAGGGTCACGGGGAACCTGGAGCCTATCCCAGGAGGCATCGGGCCCAAGGCAGGGTACACCCTGGACAGGGTGCCAGTCCATCGCAGGGCACACAACTTTATATCTGAATATTATATATATTACAACTTTATATCTGAATATTATCTTTTTTTTATTAACCTTTAATGTAAATGTAATTGTTTCCACAAACAAGTAGTTTTCATTTAGATCTTAGTAAAAGAAGTCAACACGTTAATGAAGAAAACCTTTTTATGAACAATATGTCGCAACTTGACTGAAATTGTACTTACCTGGAGTACAGCTCCCAGAGGTCAACATTCTGTACTCTATACAGCACTCTCAGGGGTTCCTGCAATAGTCCAATTTCTCGCACATATTTTTCCACTTCCTTAAACTCACTTGTTTGCCAGCTTACTTTAAAAGCCTGAAAAATAAGGGAGACATTATTTCATGAACAGCTTTGAAGGTTATAAAACTTGTATTAAATCATGCATTATAAGCACACAGCATTTAAATACTGCCACAGGTTAATCAGTAGTCAATTTAAAGTGCAATGACCAAAAACACTGCCAAAACATATTTGATGGGATGTGGTGATGTGTATGGAACTATGGTTCTACAAACCCAGGATAACCTCCAGGGGTAGAACAAATGACCTGGACACCGCTTTGTGTTTAACGAAGTCACTAAGTGATGTATGATGCAGTATTTGCATTAAATACTGCTGTCACAGAGCCATCTTTCCCTGGAATCTTACTGCAAAGTTTGTACTAGTTCCACATAAAGAAATGTGGCCTTTGCTGGGTTTCACAGAACATATAAATCCAGTCTTGGAAAACCATGTCTTCATGGAGCTCACTTTCTGCACAGGGGCATTGTGCTGGAATATGTTCCAGTGAAGGGAAACTTGGGTCCAGTGAAAGGAAACTGTAATGCTACACCATAAAAAGACATTCTATATAATTGTGTGCAACAGTTTATACTGTGTGGCAAGTTTGGGGAAAAAACACATATGGTGTGATGGTCTGGTGGCCACATACTTCTGCCATATAGCATATCTTCCATATAGCCATACTCGGTGCATCCCTCTCTGTAATCAGGACCCACTGATTTGATGTGGTCACTGCCCAAGGAGCATGATTCCTATCTGGCTGAGCAGATTATGCTGACCACACACAGAAGAACTACACTCCTCTGATACAAGGTGGTTGACTGGTCATTGGGTTGAAAAGCACAAAACCTGACTTGTATGATCTTGGCACCTGATTCATCGATTTTAGCTGAGCCATGTCTGTCACCAGGTTGTTATTCACCTAGAAAGTAACTTTACTTTCTGGGCCTCTTGATATTTTGGTTCGACTGGCATTTTATGATTAGCAAGCTGTCTCAGCTGTGGAACTTATGGTAGGATACCACTCTGAATCTCACTGTTGGATTCTGCATTGTCACTGCTGTACAGTCAGCACAGAGGATGCCTGAGTCTACACAAGTATAATTCTTGTATAATAACTCCATGTGAAGGGAATTGAGGGGAACAAACTCCCAGTAGTTGTCTAAATGACCGGGTATAGAGATTACTCACAGGAGGTTTAAAAAAGGAATATATAAAATTCCACTGACCATGGTAAAAGAGGATAAAAGGAAGCTACTCCTGTCCTTGAAGAACAGGTTACCTCAGTATGGTAGCTCCATACTGATGTGCTCCAATGTGTATGAGGCAAAATGAAGAAAGGGGAAGATGACCATATACCAGCAGTAGTAATTGCAAATATTTTGGTGTAAAGTCTTGGCATGTGTGCATACGTGCACAAAGAGATATCCGGGTGATTCTCACTGCACTCTGATATTAAGAGGAATATAATCATTGGCTGACCTTGACTGATTTATATCATATTGGAAAATCTTACTGGATTTAAATCAGTCAAGGTTTATATTAGTTAGTCTACTCGTACATACATTTTCACACACTTGGGGCACAAGAATGTGAGGTTTTCCAAAATTCCAAGATTTTCAAAAATAACAACTTTTTTGTGTACGTGGTCCTATAAATGATTTGGGAATAAATCTATTCGTATCACGCTTGATAAATGAGGTACAATGTGACAATAACTAAAAATGTCTAGTTTGCTTTTCCATGATAAGCTGTACCTTATAAGGTGCTTTAAGGTCCATGTTCTCCCAGTAAGCAGGTATAGATGGAGCCTGGTCTTTACATTTGCATCTGTTTCATTAGACAGACAGAGTTTCACTTTCATTTCATGGCAAGGGAAAACGAGATGACGCAAATAAGCAAATAATGGGAGTCAAGCCTTAAGTAAAAGAAAATGCAAACACACAGACCTCTCAATATGCTCAGTGGAGAAAGAGCGTTTTAATTGTTGACGCTGTCCTGTCCTTATGTTGGTCTTCTGGTAATCTGAGTTTGGCAAATCAAAATGTAATTGTATTTTTTTTTTAATGTTTTTTATTTATTTATATAATGCAAACAGTTACTATTGATTTGACATGATTATTCTAAAAATGCATTTTTAAATGCATTTATGGCCCACATGGTATTACAGTTATGGCTATAATTTAACAGGATCTTTTAAGTATCGACCTGAGAAATTAGATTACCAGCAAAATTAATTCTGAAGTTGCCTCTTGCTGTGTTGAAGATAATACTTCCAGATGGTTGTTTACAGTAAAGCATTTCCAGGTCTGAGCTGCTGATGGGGTTCACCGGATCATCCTGTAAAGGAAAACTTGCCTTATGAAAGCAGGGAGGAAAGAGTTTTGGAATAGTAATGAAATGACACGATACCTCAGTTCTGTGCCAACCGCCACACTCTGCTTGATAGAACCAGTTGCAGGAATAGTAAGGAGTTTCCGTAGGTTCAGTATCATTCTCTCTTCTCCAACCAGTAAACATGATGGCAATTTTTTAAAAAATAAATAAATAAATCCCTGTAGCCCTCTAAACTGTTACTGCAGTTAGACCGGTTGGAGGTGGCACAGGTAAAGAAAAAAAAAACTCTAAATAGACACTCCTGCTCTGACATCACTGATGGGAGGGAACATTTATTGCAGACATCACCTGTGTGTTTTTCTGTAATAGATGCTATTGTTTCATTAACAGCTATTACCTTAACAAAACATTGTTACAGTCAGAGTTCATACTTTGCAGCTGAGATATGTAACATGTACACACACAGAAATAAGACCATAGATCTTACTATTATACAAATATATACACTTAACTCCAGAATTATTGGCATCTTTTTATTAAAAAGGGACAAATGATTGTATATTTAAAAAAAAAAATACACACAATGATTTAAATCCCTTTGAATTGAATAGACAGTTGAATATACAGTGCGGACTGATGGTTCATATGACATTTCACTGCTGGACATTACTTTTAGTTTCCGCTGGGGAGTAAACTGGTCAGCGGTTAATACCAATGCTTCAGCATAAACACTGTACCTGGGTGCCTTTGTTTAAAACTGAAATATATAATATAATATATATATATATATTTAAATAGATTACTAAATAATTAAGCTCACATTATGGTAATGCCATGATGTAGAAAAACACAGTGTAACTACCAATTCTATGACAATATCTATCAATATTAGTCTTTTCTCATTCCAGTATATCATATATTTCCTTATGATGCAGATCCAGAAGGCAAATGGGACAATGTATTTATCATGTTTATTAAATGTGATCTATTATCATCAATAATAAACTAAGTCAATAATCTGATTTATATGTAGTGTTCTTTGTACGCACAGGGATCAATGCACAAATCACAACTCTCTCCTCAGAGAAACACTGAATGTTTATAATGAGGATGTCGCGCAGCTTTCCTGAAGGTGTCCAAGACTTTGGAGGAGTTTGACGTGGAAGAACAGCCATCCAGCATCTTGGAGGAGAAGTATCCTAACCTGAAGGTTATTCACTCAGCAGTCAGAGTCCTCCGTGCTAAACAGCATGTGAGTCAAATTATTCTGTGTACGTATATGTCAGGTGCTCTCGATAGGTATTACGTCATCATTATTTTTGGTAATTCCTTCTTCTCCTTCTTCTTAATCCGGAGCACTTCAACGTGTTAGTGATGTTAATGAGTTCTTGCATGTAGGTGCTGCAGACTGAGGACGGACATAACTTCCGTTATGAGAAGCTGTGTGTGTGCACCGGTGCCAGACCTAAACTCCTCATCGAGAACCCTCACGTGCTGGGCATACGGGACACAGACAGTGTCTTACAAATTGGGTGGTCCGATACAAAATGTGCTATGTTCTATGCCGTTTAACACATCTACATGTAAATACCAGGGAATACAAGCTGAAATTCTAATTTCAGCACTCTCTTCTCATATTTACCTTTTGATCTCAAACTCAAATGTCTTCAGCAAAAAGGAATGAATTGGCCTTGCTGTTCCAATAGTTTTGGAGGGGACTCTTTTCCCTTGTAATGTTGACCTTATTTTCTTTTTACAGGATTTTCAGAAGAAGCTTTGCAAAGCCAAACACCTTTACACCTGCCACCACTGTGTTTCTGTGGCTGTAGCTATGAAGTGGAGGGCTGTGAGGTGATCTGGGCGATAAAGGACAAGGCCATAGGGAATACTTTCTTTGATGCTGGAGCTGCTCAATTCCTCATTCCCTCACTGGAGGTGGAGAAGCCTGAGAAAACACTTCCCTGCAAGAGAGCACGCTATACCATCGAAAGAGCCGTAAATCCTAAAGCAGGTACACTAAAGTCTAGGTTATAATACACATGAGCAATAAGGCTGAGTCAGCCCTGCTCAGCTGTAATCTGCATATGTCGAGGGTACGTTGGAATCAGCAGTTGGCAAGAATTGAAACCTCAGTTGAACAGATGATTGGCGGGGTGGGGATGGCATTGGGAGATCAGCAAGAACGTTTTGTGACTTTGCTACACCTGTGACTGTTGTTACAAGTGTTTAAAGCATTCATGATAATGTACTATGCTAATGTGTGTTGTTTCACACCAGGTTCATTAGATCATGGTAGTGTGTTAGGTCCAGACTGGCACCAAGGCATCAGTCTAAGAGGAGCAGAGGAGGTGTGTGATATTGTATATTCTATATATATTTTTTTTTACAAGTACCAAGAACAACATCTTCTTTTTATTCCCAGGTGTCGCACAACGTGCATGTAGAGTACGAGTGTGAGATTGAAGCAGTCCTCTCCCAGCATGACTTCATGCAATCACCACTCTATACACAGAACAGTGATTTAGGTAATGTTGTTAGAGTATTCTATCATATTTAACTAGGTGGTCCTGTAAGACACACAGGACATATGGAGATATGCAGAATATTATATTGTGCTTTTTCAGATTCTTGGATATCAAAGTGAAAATATTTAAAAACTGTGAGCTATACTACACAGACATCTGCAGATTGTACAGTTATTAGATTTAGTGGCAAGCCCTAAAGTACACCACCGACCTGCGATCCTTGAACCTTCTTTCTCCATAGGGACGTGGCCAGTTTATGCACAGTTAACCAATGGGAAGGTTTATGGCTGTGACTTCATAGTCAGTGCTACAGGTGTGGTCCCAAATACTGAACCTTTTCTTCAGGGTAACAATGTAAGTACTAAAATGCCTTAATTAGCTGGGGTACACTTCTGCAATTCTCTTTTGTCTATTTATACGTGTACATATGCGTGTCTTCATGTGTACATATGTATATCTTCGTGTGTGTGTGAGAGAGAAAAAAAATAACATCTGATAAAAATAGGTCCACAGTGATTATTAATCTAATCCATAGTTGTTTTATTTATAGAATCACATTTTAAATTGTTTACAATATAAAATATACAGTTGGTCAATGCTGTAGGACATCCACAATGCTGCCATAAAAACTGCCATCCTTTAATACAGTTATATCACCCAGCCGCCCTGTCCGAAAAAAAGGAAAGATCGCTGCCACATTTGTTCTCTCTCTCTTTATATATATATATATATATATATATATATATATATATGTGTGTGTGTGTGTGTGTGTGTGTGTGTGTGTGTGTGTGTGTGTGTGTGTGTGCCAAATTTCCAAAAATTAAATACAGTTTGAGCTGGCAGAAGATCATGGCCTGAGGGTTGATGAGCACATGAGGACATGTGAACCAGATGTGTATGCAGCTGGAGATGTGTGCAGCGCAGGCTAGGAGCCTAGTCCCCTTTGGCAGCAGGTTCGTTCATTCATTCATTCATTCACCCACACGTTTATTCATTCATACATGTACACAATTACTTCCTGCATTTTGTCATCACCATTGTGTTTTCCTACAATAAGTTCTCAGTACTTTGGAATATTAGTACAAATATTAAACTCTTTTGAACAGCACTACTTTCTTAATATCTGTGGCAGGATTCGTCTGAATGAACACAGATCCTCTTTATCGTATCCAAATCCTCGGACCTGGCCATAAAAAGTCAAATAACAAGCACATTAGTGTTATATTTATATACAAAGTGCTGTTTAGTGACATTGAATCTAATGTTCACTGTGTCTGTTGTGCACCAATGTGGCAGATGCGCTTGTGGACTCAGGCACGTCAAATGGGTTTCTACGCCGCTGCAGCTGCAGCGCACCGTGCTGGAGGAGGCCATTGAGCTGGACTTCTGCTTCATGCTCTTTTCACACATCACCAGGTTCTTCAACTACAAGGTGATTAGAGCTCTCATTCTATTCTCTCCTCTCTCTCTCTCTCTGTGACATTACACCTCTCTCATAATTTTTTACTTATTCCCTGTTTCTCAATAATTGGAATTTTCTCTCATTCATTACTGTTTTCCTCCATGTAATTGATTTGAGATCATCATGTACATCCAGATTTAATAATATTCCAGCTCTCATTGTTTCCCTTGTTTTCCTTTGTAAAAATAAATAAAATGAAAATAATAATTAGTAAAAATGCACATAGTGGTGTGTAAGGAGTTTATTTATTAAATAGATACCCTGGCCTATGACTCAAATTTCTCTCTCTCTCTCTCTCTCTCTCTCTCTCTCTCTCTAACACACTCACAAAAACACAGACTCTAATATAACTATCCATATAACTTCCCTGGTCTATCTGTCATTTCTCAATCTCTATTGTCTGTTTCACTTCCAGTTTCATATTACCTTAAGGAAAATTCTAGGACTTTTGCACACCGATGTTAATGTATGTGGGGCGTATGTGCTGTGTGTCCTACAGGTCGTGCTGCTGGGCAAGTTTAATGCTCAGGGCCTAGGCTTGGATCATAAACTGCTGGTGCGCTGCACTAAAGGCCTGGAGTACGTGAAGGTGGTGTTGAGCCGAGGGCGCATGGTGGGGGCTGTCCTTATCGGAGACACTGACCTGGAAGAGACTTTTGAGAACCTCATCCTCAACCAGATGGATCTGTCCTCATATGGGGAGGAGTTGCTTAACCCTGACATTGACATTGAGGACTACTTTGACTGAATTAAGATGCTGAGGATCCTGATTAGGGATTGTACAGGTGCATACAAAATTTTGAACATTATAAATCATAAAACAGGGATAGCAGAATGTCATTAAGTGCAATACTAAACTGCCTGTACATTATTTAAAGCTGTCGTATACTTTCAATGATTTTTTTAAAGGTAAATTATATTGTCAATATTACAATAGACTTGGCTAGTTTCTTCATTTCCTTCTTCTAAATAATCTCTGCCCCCAAGTGGAACACAGTTGCTCAGCTCTGACCTTTATCCTTAAAAGGTTACTTATGAAGAATTTGTAGTAGAGGGGGTGGGTTTAGTTGTGGGACAGGTGAAGATTTCCATGTCAATGGCAAGTCACCTTAACCTGCCTTTAAAGAAGTAATCAGTACCATCTTTCTAGTAATATGATGGATCTCAGTATTGGAAATCACCTCTGTTGGTCTTATTGGCCAGTTACATATCATGCTGAATGAACAAACTCATTTATTTATTTAGTTAGTTTACTTCATTGACCTGCAGCCCGTTTGGATCCCACCTCTCTATATCAACTGGCAGACCGTGGTCCAGATATGGACACAAAAAAGTATTTCACCTGACAGAATAAAGCAAGAGAATATACAGTTGAAGAGCCTGTCAATCTAACCAATGAAAAAATGGCTATAGTTAAACAACTCCGCAAGCTGTAGTTAATGTTTCTAATCATCAGCTAGCTCGGCTTCTATAGCAGACCCTCTGTTGTGGTTTATGTAGGCCAGAGTGAGCTAGAGCAGACAGAATGGGAAGTTTTGATTAAATTGTTTAAAGATAAATGGGCAGAGATGTATACAATATTTTCCCCTACTTCCCCATAAGTTAAAAACAGCTGTTACTGAGAACAGCGGTGTGCACCAAGGCAATATATATATATATATATATATATATATATATATATATATATATATATATATATATCTTATTTACTAATCATTATTATTTAAGCTGCTTATCTGGATCTTCTTGAGTAAGAAATTTTATGTAACTAGATCTTCACACATTTTAGTTGATGAACCCTGCACTACAGGAAACAATCTCTAATCCAGACTATTAAACTTACTTCTTTATGAAACCACTAAATAATGCTAAATGACCCCATTTTGTAACTACGTTCAATATCACCAATCAACAGACAAATAATGTCTCTGCCTTCCACAATCATTTTCTCACCCTATTACCCACCATACTCCAGCACGTACTCAGGATATATCTGGTCAGAATTAAAGACAACAAAAATCCTAGGATATGATGTATCGTCAACACAGCTATCATGTATATTTTCAATTTGGTCACCATCAGGTTTGCAGAAATCAGGTCGTCCAGTTGTGTATTTCCCAACAATCACACGCGCAAGGAACATTATTCGTGTGTCATCTCCCTGGGTTAAAATCCTACTGTACTTGTCTGCGTAGGATGCATGTTGGGCAAAGTATGTACCTAGAAGAAAAGGTATAACTTTTGTAATCATAACTGAATATAATATGAAGACAATAGAATATCAAACCCAACTAACCTTTGCCCAAAACATGACCTTGTCTTTTTGACTCGGATATTCTGCAGTCAAAATTGTACAAGCAAATATTTTCCACGTTTTTTTGCCTGTGCCGTGGAAGAGCCATCGTTGATCAATGTCTAACTGACGTTTTATCCTCATCAGCTGGGTTTTTTTCCTATAGAAAAGAAGGGTGAATACATTGATGAAAATAGATTACCAGTAAAATGATTCAATACACTAGATTGAATACACTTTTTTTTCATTGTCTTAAATCTTAAAAAGATCTTTTGAAGAAGATTTATGATTGATTTATTTCTAAGACAAATATAAAGTGTTTATGCCAACAACTTTATATATGAATATTATATATATTACAACTTTATATCTGAATATTATCTTTTTTTTTTATTAACCTTTAATGTAAATGTAATTGTTTCCACAAACAAGTAGTTTTCATTTAGATCTTAGTAAAAGAAGTCAACACGTTAATGAAGAAAACCTTTTTATGAACAAGTATGTCACAACTTGATTGATATTGTACTTACCTGGAGTACAGCTCCCAGAGGTCTACATTCTGTACTCTATACAGCACTCTCAGGGGTTCCTGCAATAGTCCAATTTCTCGCACATATTTTTCCACCTTCCTAAACTCACTTGCTTGCCTGCTTACTTTAAAAGCCTGAAAAATAAGGGAGACATTATTTCATGAACAGCTTTGAAGGTTATAAAACTTGTATTAAATCATGCATTATAAGCACACAGCATTTAAATACTGCCACAGGTTAATCAGTAGTCAATTTAAAGTGCAATGACCAAAAACACTGCCAAAACATATTTGATGGGATGTGGTGATGTGTATGGAACTATGGTTCTACAAACCCAGGATAACCTTCAGGGGTGGAACAAATGACCTGGACACCGCTTTGTGTTTAACGAAGTCACTAAGTGATGTATGATGCAGTATTTGCATTAAATACTGCTGTCACAGAGCCATCTTTCCCTGGAATCTTACTGCAAAGTTTGTACTAGTTCCACATAAAGAAATGTGGCCTTTGCTGGGTTTCACAGAACATATAAATCCAGTCTTGGAAAACCATGTCTTCATGGAGCTCACTTTCTGCACAGGGGCATTGTGCTGGAATATGTTCCAGTGAAAGGAAACTGTAATGCTACACCATAAAAAGATATTCTATATAATTGTGTGCAACAGTTTATACTGTGTGGCAAGTTTGGGGAAAAACACATATGGTGTGATGGTCTGGTGGCCACATACTTCTGCCATATAGCATATCTTCCATATAGCCATACTCGGTGCATCCCTCTCTGTAATCAGGACTTACTGATTTGATGTGGTCACTGCCCAAGGAGCATGATTCCTATCTGGCTGAGCAGATTATGCTGACCACACACAGAAGAATTACACTCCTCTGATAAGGAACAAGGTGGTTGACTGGTCATTGGGTTGAAAAGCACAAAACCTGACTTGTATGATCTTGGCACCTGATTCATCGATTTTAGCTGAGCCATGTCTGTCACCAGGTTGTTATTCACCTAGAAAGTAACTTTACTTTCTGGGCCTCTTGATATTTTGGTTCGACTGGCATTTTATGATTAGCAAGCTGTCTCGGCTGTGGAGCTTATGGTAGGATACCACTCTGAATCTCACTGTTGGATTCTGCATTGTCACTGCTGTACAGTCAGCACAGAGGATGCCTGAGTCTACACAAGTACAATTTTTGTATAATAACTTCATGTGAAGGGAATTGAGGGGAGCTGACACCAAACCCAGAGCTGCAATTTAGTAGTAATTGACTATGCAATGAATTGTGCATGGTATGGTGAGGGAAAACCACTCAATCCTTGAGGCACATTACCCACAAACTCCTAGTAGTTGTCTAGATGACCAGGCATAGAGATTACTCACAGGAGGTTTAAAAAAAAATGAATATATAAAATTCCACTCACCATGGTAAAAGAGGATAAAAGGAAGCTACTCCTGTCCTTGAAGAACAGGTTACCTCAGTATGGTAGCTCCATACTGATGTGCTCCAATGTGTATGAGGCAAAATGAAGAAAGGGGAAGATGACCATATACCAGCAGTAGTAATTGCAAATATTTTGGTGTAAAGTCTTGGCATGTGTGCATATGTGCACAAAGAGATATCCGGGTGATTCTCACTGCACTCTGATATTAAGAGGAATATAACCATTGGCTGACCTTGACTGATTTATATCATATTGGAAAATCTTACTGGATTTAAATCAGTCAAGGTTTATATTAGTTAGTCTACTCGTACATACATTTTCACACACTTGGGGCACAAGAATGTGAGGTTTTCCAAAATTCCAAGATTTTCAAAAATAACAACTTTCTTGTGTAAGTGGTCCTATAAATGATTTGGGAATAAATCTATTCGTATCACGCTTGATAAATGAGGTACAATGTGACAATAACTAAAAATGTCTAGTTTGCTTTTCCATGATAAGCTGTACCTTATAAGGTGCTTTAAGGTCCATGTTCTCCCAGTAAGCAGGTATAGATGGAGCCTGGTCTTTACATTTGCATCTGTTTCATTAGACAGACAGAGTTTCACTTTCATTTCATGGCAAGGGAAAACGAGATGACGCAAATAAGCAAATAATGGGAGTCAAGCCTTAAGTAAAAGAAAATGCAAACACACAGACCTCTCAATATGCTCAGTGGAGAAAGAGCGTTTTAATTGTTGACTCTGTCCTGTCCTTATGTTGGTCTTCAGGTAATCTATTTTTTTTAATAATGCAAAGAGTTACTATTGATTTGACATGATTATTCTAAAAATGCATTTTTAAATGCATTTATGGCTCACATGGTATTACAGTTATCGCTATAATTTAACAGGATCTTTTAAGTATCGACCTGAGAAATTAGATTACCAACAAAATTAATTCTGAAGTTGCCTCTTGCTGTGTTGAAGATAATACTTCCAGATGGTTGTTTGCAGTAAAGCATTTCCAGGTCTGAGCTGCTGATGGGGTTCACCGGATCATCCTGTAAAGGAAAACTTGCCTTATGAAAGCAGGGAGGAAAGAGTTTTGGAATAGTAATGAAATAACACGATACCTCAGTTGGGTACCAACAGCCACACTCTGCTTGATAGAACCAGTTGCAGGAATAGTAAGAAATATCCATAGGTTCAGTATCATCCTCTCTTCTCCAACCAGTATACATGATGGCAATTTAAAAAAATAAAAAAATAAATCCCTGTAGCCCTCTAAACTGTTACTGCAGTTAGACCGGTTGGAGGTGGCACAGGTAAAGAAAAAAACCAATAAATAGACACTCCTGCTCTGACATCACTGATGGGAGGGAACATTTATTGCAGACATCACCTGTGTGTTTTCCTGTAATAGATGCTATTGTTTCATTAACAGCTATTACCTTAACAAAACATTGTTACAGTCAGAGTTCATACTTTGCAGCTGAGATATGTAACATGTACACACAGAAATAAGACCATAGATCTTACTATTATACAAATATATACACTTATATACACTTAACTCTTATTGGCATCTTTTTATTAATAAGGGACAAATTATTGTATATTTAATAATAATAATAATAATTACACACACTTGAATTGGAAAAACTACTCACCTTTAGCAAAAATCACATCCTTATACATATTTCTTTTTGTGGCAAACTTATTGACACCCATAAACAATATTTAACACAGTTACAAATATAAGTCTATTCCCCCATCCACTTTGCTCTCAGCGTCTCTGAACATCACTGTTGCCTGTAATGTCCTAATGAGCCATCATCCATCATTGTAGGAAAAAATTTAAATCTTTCAGCACCTTGCGCCGCCAAAACAGCTCTGACACATTGAGGCAAGGACCTCTGAAGTTGCGCTGTGGTATCTGGCACCAAGACATTAGCAGCAGATCCTTTAAGTTCTGTAAGTTGAGCGGTGGGGCCTCGATGGATCAGACTTTGTCCAGCACATCTCATAGAATTTGGAGGCCAAAGCAACACCTTGAACTCTTTATCATGTTCCTCAAACCATTCCTGAACAATTTTTGTAGTGTGGCAGGGCGCATTATCCTGCTGGAAGAGGCCACTGAAATTAGGGAATACCATTGCTATGAAGGGGTGTACTTGGTCTGCAACAATGTTTAGGTAGGCGGTACGTGTCAAAGTAACATCCACATGAATGCTAGAACCCAAGGTTTCCCAGAAGAACATTGCCCAGAGCATCACACTACCTCTGCCAACTTGCCTGATTCCCATAATGCATCCTGGTGCTAACCCCAGGTAAGCATGTGTGTTGGTACTAACTGTTGCATACTGGGAACACCCCAAAACACTGTCATCTAGCCACCACAATTTGGCCCTTGTCAAATTTGCTCAGATCCTTTTGCCATTTTTCCTGCTTCACTTGCAAATTTCCACAGATTTGGACCAAGACGCATCACGTGACATCATCACAACGTACATTCAGCCAAAGCCACCTTCGATTCACGTGTCAAATGCTAAAAGGTCTCATTTGACAACAAACATCACTGCAAAAGACTGCAATTTTGTGCAATTGCAATTTTGCCAATGCGAGTAATTTTCCACAAAAAAAGCACAAAAAAACTTTGAAAATTGCATTGCAAATTTTTTTGTTTTATTTATTTATTTATTTATTTTTAAGGCAGCAGCAAAATCAAACATCTTTAGCTGCAATAATCATAAACCCCACCCCTTGACAGGTGCCACTATACCGAGATAATCAATGCTAATTCACATCACCTGTCAGTGGTTTTAATGTTATGGCTGATTGGTTGGTGTGTGTGTGTATGTGTGTATATATATATATATATATGAGTGGTGCCAATAATGGTCATACCAGTTTGACAAAATGCACTACTTTTCATGTTTCAACAAATATTATGTCAACATAAGATGTACTAATTGCATGTTATTAATTATTAAATTACGTTTGCACATTTGTAGGGAAGGTGCCAATAATTCCGTAGCAGACTATACAGTGTATAGTTATTACATTTGTAGACACCATGCGGTTTTTATTATGTAATATCTTTGTAACCATATTCAAGAACCTCTCCATGTACACTAAAACAAGTTTTCTATTTTATGCGACTAACAAGTGAGGCCGAAGTTAATCCAAACACAGAACCAAGCAGGGTTAAAGGTCTTGCTTAGGTGCTCAGCAGAGCCTTTCTGGGAGTCCTAGTATATGAACTCACATCCTTCTGGTTACTAGCACAAAACCTTAAACACTGAGTTACCAATAGCTCAGCACTAGTCCATCCATTTGATAAGTGGTTATTAAAGCATAGACTACTCTGTTCTAATTCTTTTCTATAATTTCAGTGTGTTTCTCTAATACACATGACTCAACTCATCAGCCCATTAACAAACCTCTTCATGCAGATAAATTCTATGAGGGAAACACTAAAATGTGTATTACATGATGACTTCAGTAGCAGACTTGGGAAACAGTATTTAACAGACCTGCCAACCTTCACACAGATAAGAATTTTACACTGGCATGGGTTTCCACACAAAAAAATGCCGACAGAGATGACTTCCATAATAAAATATTTGATGAGGCAATGAGATATAGTTCTGGAATGATTGTCATTTGTGTAGGTGTTAGTTGTTGTGTACTTCTCGCCCTGAGGCCTATTTCACAAAACCAGTTTTGGTGGTTGCCACGATGAGTTTGCGTTTAGTTTGAGCAAACTCTGTTCCCATTTCAAAGTGAACATTGAAAGGGAATGTCTGAGTTATGCATGTAACCCTGTTCCCTGAGAAGGGAACAAGACGTTGCGTAGCTTTGTCATACTGCGGCATGCATGTGAATTGCATCTTTGTATCAGATAATAAGGCTGAGGGCGCGGTTCACAGGTGCCGTTTTTACATCACGCGATGTCATCTAATCATGGCAGGCCTATAATTAGCACATTCAACGTTTCATTCCCTTTTCAGGGAACAGGGTTACATGCATAACCCAGACTCCTCAAGAACGTTTCAAAACGTCTCAAAAAGTTGGATTAATGTTTTGCGGTTTTCATCACCATGGTAACTTATAGTACACAGCTAAGCTGCTGATTGAACCAATCAGCTGTGAGCAAAGTGATACACCGTGGGCTCCACTAATATTGGCACCCTTGGTAAATATGAGCAAAAAAGACTGTGAAAAAATTTTATTTATTGTTTAACCTTTTATTTTGTTTAAAAAATTCACAAAAATACTCTGCTCTCATGGATATCAAACAATTGCAAACAAAACACATGTTTATATAAAAAAAAGGAAATATCATTAAATTTGTTAATATATGTGTGCCACAGTTATTGGCACCCCTATGAATTCATATGAGAAAAATATATTTGAAGTATATTCCCATTTTTGTACACCTGGGTAACTAGGACCAGGAAATTGTTCAACCGTTACTTCCTGTTTCACAGGGGTATACATATGAGGTAACACATAGGCCAAATTCCTTTAGTCACTCATAACAATGGGTAAGACCGAGGAATACAGCTGTGATGTGTGGCAAAAGGTTGTTGAGCTTCACAAAATGGGAAGTGGCTATAAGAAAATAGCACAAGCATTGAAAAAACTCATTTTTTAAACAAAATATTGCCCATTTCCACCATTAGGGCACTTAGGGCACTTCCAGTCAACTGGAAATGTTATGAATCACCTTGAAATTGGATGCGTATCTATCTTGTCTCAACGCACTGTGAAGAGGATGGTTTAAGTGGCTAAAAAATCTCCAAGGATCACAGCTGGAGAATTGCAGAAATTAGTTGCATTTTGTAGTCAGAAAATCTCCAAAACTACAATCTGAAGTCACCTACATCACCACAGGTTGTTTGGAAGGGTTTCAAGAAAAAAGCCTCTTCTCTCATCCAAAAACAAACTCAAGCATCTTCAGTTTGCCAGACACACATATTTAACAAAGATTTTTTTTTTGATAAACTTTTTCGTTTGCAAGAAACATGTTTCGTTTGCAATTGTTTGATATCCATGAGTGCAGAGATTAATTTGTGATTTTTTTAAACAAAATATCAGAAGGTTAAACAATAAAGACAATTTTTCACAGCATTCATTGCTCATATTTACCTGTAAATCTGGGCACTGTAAATCTGATGCATCAAAGTTAACCCTTTAGTGTTTGTTACGATGGCTTCACTGTGGAGAATCCTGTGGAGCTTGGAGCACAAATAATAAGGCTTTTCAAAGTGAAAGCACTTTTAGGGACAGACACAATCCCCTGGCTTTTTCAGATGACCATACATAAGAAAGATATCGATTTTCAGCAGATTGTATAGTTTATCTATAAACTATAGATGGTTTATAGATAAGCCAGACATTTTTCTTGAACTAGACATTAAAAATCTGACATGCCGAAGCCACGCTCTTACTGTATCACAAACCGTATTGCTTTGCATTTGTCTGAAAGTGCATATTTTCATGCAGTGGAATTATTCCTTATATATTTTCACAGACTGATATTTATTTTATATTGATATTTACTTTAAACAATTAAATGAAATTACATTAAATATGTTGGGGTTATATGTTTTCAATCAGTTTATTCTCATTGTGAGCCTATAAAATATACTTATGCATTTACACAACCAGCTATGTTCCCGAGCTTTGGTTAATGTACGTTTAAAATTCTGTAGGTTTAAAATATTTCCTCATAATAATTTCTTGCTTTTCAAATGAAAAGTATGTTAAAGTTGAAAACCTGCGTCATGAAATGTATTAAGGGGCATGGTGGCTTAGTGGTTAACACGGTTGTCTCACACCTCCAGGGCTGAGGTTTTGAGTCCTACTGTTGCCCCGTGTCTGCGGAGTTTACATCAGAGATTTCCTCCAGGTACTCCGGTTTCCCAGTCCCAAGACATGCGTTGCAGACTGATTGGCATTTCCAAATTGTCTGTAGTGTATGAATTGTCTGATGAATGTGTGTGTGATTGCACCCTGCCTTGTGCCCCAAATCCCCTGTGATAGGCTCCAGGTCCCCTGTGACCCTGTGTAAGATAACGATACAGTAAATGGATGGTGAAACCTATTAACCTTAATTAATTCTCAGCTTGTTCAACACACTTTGTACAAAAGATCTCTGCTCATTCCCCTAACCTAACATTACTAATGTTTTGGCCAGTGCCTTCATTATGACTCAATTTTTCTGCTTGAAAGATGTATGGATGTCTTTGCTTTCTGTCAAGGTTCTCAGTAGAGAATGTTTCTTGAGTTCATTAATGTAAAATAAAACCAATCAATTTAGCTGACATTAAGCAAGTACACTATATGACCAATGGTGTGTGGACACCTGCCAATAACACTCACATGTGCTTGCTGAACATCCCCTACCAGATTTAATACCTTTCGCTGTTATAATAACCTCCACTCTTCTTAGATTTTGCACTAGACTTTGGAGTGTGGTTGTGGGAATTTGCCCATTCTGGCACAAGAGCATTACTGAGATATGGCACTGATCTCAGGTGAGAGGCACTGTCATGCTGGAACAAGTTTGGGTCACACAGTTCCTGTGAACAGAAACTAATGCTACAGCATACAAAGACAGTCACAAAAGCAATTGGGTGCTTCTAACTTTGTGGCAACTGTTTGTGCAAGACCCACATATGGGTGTGATGGTCAGGTGTCAATAAACTTTTTCCCATATAGTGTATCTAGTGTACATAGTAAACATAGGGATGACACAGAAAATTCACAGCCAAAAAATGGTCTGAAAGAGGCACTTTTTAGGCTGAAAATGGAAGAAAAAAAAAATTGAAAGTGATTGAGAACATGGTTTGGTTTGCTCTCCTGTCCCAGTCAGAGCAGATATTTGAACAGCAGATCAACAGTGGAAAAAGTCCACCATTTCATTTACTGCCAAACAGTATGACAGTTCCTTAAACGAGGTTAACAAAAATGTGCAGAATTGCATGCATGAGGTAGAATTATGGTGAGGTAGATGAAATGCAAAAAAAGTATAACATTTTATGGAAAACAGAGCTGCACAATAATAATAATAATAATAATAATAATAATAATAATAATAATAATACTTAAATCGTCCGGACGATTTTTGGGTTCCTCTGTGAAAGCTAACTGACAATAATATTGGAGAGTTTTAGAGCAACTATATGGCTGCACTCATTTAATGTGACCAATATTATTCTGACTCAAGATAGTTAAGCTATACATCTAAAGCAATATAGCACATTAGTATTAGTACTCTGAAGACAATCAAAAATGTGTGGTGGCCTAGGAAAACCCTTCAATTGATTTTTGAGAATTTTGCGCTTTTTCTACAATATATAGTTGGAAAAATTATAGGTGTTCTTTAAAAGAAATATCTTTCTGTCTTGTGTTAATTTAACCATAAGTAAGGTTCTGGAATTTTAAACATATGCTACCCCCAAACATGGACAAAATCACATTTAAAATACTGTTTTCTAAAATATAGAAAAAGAATATTACTAATGATAAATATGTGCATGAAAACTATGTCTATCTTTATAGATTATATACTACTGTGCAAAAGTTTTAGGCATCCTATTTTTTTAGTACAAGCTTTGTTATAGATTTTTTATTTTATGACTTCTACATTATCGAGACATTATAAAAACATTGATTCCCAAACATTAGTTTTTTTGAACAAAATTAAATGTTATAGTAAAATGTCATTAAAGAAAGCAGCGTATTACATAAGATGACACTTTTCAGACAAAAACACACAATGAAGGCTGCTGGGTTTTGCTGCAAAAATAAAAAGCAAGTGCGATGGTCAAAGTCTCCAGAAGAACTGCGGCTGCTTCTGCAAGATGCTCAATAAAACTTACTCATTTCCTTATAAAACTACATTAATTGTACCTCAGACTATTTTATTATTTTTGTCACACCAAATATTGACTTTGTTTCATTTACTACTGTTTATGGTATATATATATTTATATATATACATACATATTTTTTTTATGTAGAAACATTTAATTTCATTATTTTGAAAGCATCTTTGCTCTACAGCATTTCTTTGCATATGCCTAAAACTTTTGCACAGTAAGGTATAAACAATTTTATGAGGCCTTAATATTTCAGTTGGAATTTTGGAATTTCTGTTTTAATATTATCCTGAGATGACAGGCTGGTGCAAGGAAATGGCCTCCTACCTCTACATTTGTAACCTAATCTACGTAGGTTAAAAAGCAACACACAATCAGTGACACTTTAAGACATAAAATTCTTATGGTGGTAAGAATTATAATTATATAATTAGCAGTATAGTGAAGAATTATTAAAGTGGCTAGGGAAGTGGTAGGTCAGTGCTTAAGACATTGGATTGGAAGGTTCTGAATTCAGTACTGGGCCCTTGAGCAAGGTCTGTAACCCTCAACTGCTCAGATGTATAACTGAAAAAATGTAAGTCACTCTGGATAAGGGCATCTGCCAAATGCTGTAAAGGTAAATAATTCTCAAAGAATTATAAGTTGATGATGGGGCGTGTGTAATCACTAATCCAACAACTTGTTCAAATCTTGACTTTCACTGTGTGAGGGAATCACACTTGGCTAGCAAGGTTTTAGATATATTGACTATTTTTACCATCACAATTTTTTTTATTGGCTCCTTAACCAATATGAGCTTTGAGAGATTAAAGCCTTGGAAAGATTAAAAAGATTTTCATGTTGTTTTTTCTTAACTGTAAAACAAGATGATTTTATGGTTTCTTTAGGCGTCAATGTATGATATAAAATAAAAATTATTAATACTAATTTGGACAACTGCAGAATTCAGCCACAGTGTCAGGTTTTCCCAGACAACCACACAAACAGTAATATTCATACAGTATGTCCTAACTAAAAAAAAAAAAAAAAAACTGCTGGCATTAATATAATATTATGGACCAAACTCTGATCGGGAGAAAGTGAAGCTATCCCTTTTGGCTTACTATTGTCATCCTTATTTCACTCATTATCTCCAACACTTCCACTTTCCATCTCTGTTTGTTCCCTTTTTTGTGGTCTGGCCATACAGTACCACAAGGGAATTCATTAAAATAATGTGTGTCATGCATCAGACCAGCTAACAAGAGAACAAGATGGGGCCCTTTTAAGGAAGTAAGAAAAGTTGCCATTTGAGGTTTTGGACGTACCGCTGACTTATTTGTGTTGATTTTAAATGATATATGATATAATATAATGTAATTCTGAATATACACTATATTGCCAAATGTATATGGACACCTAACCATCACACCCATATGTGCTTGCTGAAAATCCCATTCCAGAGTTTGTCCCCCCTTTGCTGTTACAATAACCTCCATTCTTCTGGAAAGGCTTCACATATTTTGGAAAGTGATTGTGGGGATTTGTGTCTTTTCAGCCACAAAAGCATTAGTAAGGTCAGGTATTGATATCGGGTGAGGAGGCCTGGCATTCAGTTCTGCTCCAATCTTGGCAAACCATTTATTCATGGAGCTTGTATAGTCCACAGGGACATTGTCATGCTGGAATAGGTTTAGGCCTCTTAGTTCCAGTGAAAGGAAATTTTAATGTTACAACATACGAAGACAACTTATACAATTTGTGCTTCTAACTTTGTGGCAACAGTTCAGGGAAGGAGCATATATGGGTCTAATGGTCAGACATCCACATACTTCTGACCATGTAGTACTATTCTGACCTCACTATTGAGCAAAATAACTACAAAGATCTTTTCAGCCGTTATTGTGCAGCCCAAATAAGAGCATGGATAGAATATGATTCATACATCATGTACATCATGTTCACAGTCTATGTCAGAGGTGCACAAATCCAGTCCTGAACATAGCTCAGCAGTTTGCTTATTTCCGTGCTCAAAGACACCTACTAATGAAGTGATAATTCACATGAGCAGACACTGACATATCTGTACAATCATGACAGTATGTTTTCAGTGGTTACCACAAAGTGTAAGTTTTGAATATTATGTGAATATGGCTCCTTAAGTGGTGCAACAGAAAAGTATGCGACCTATCATCTGTGATCACAAGTGCTAATCCCGGTGATGCCATAGTCATCCATAGCTGGGATTCGAGAGCAAAACTTGCCATACCTTCTCAGTGGGAAGAATGGCATAATCTCTCTCCCCTGTCAATCACACAGACACTATGGGTGTCTATGGTGTCATGTATGCAGAAGAGGGCAGCAAAGCTTCCCTCCGAGTGTGTTCTGCTGCCCTGGGCCACAGTATGAACATCAGTGAAAACATGAGGATGGCTTGGATAAAGCACATGTTTGCCCCACCCTCAATGATGGTAGCTGGTTAGTGATAGGGGAGAGTTAGATGGTGGGTGGGAATTTGCCTGTCCAAATAGGGAAGGAAATGTGAATATATTAATGCTGAGAAAGGGGCCAACTGTGCTTGACTCTAGCCCTAAGGAACTGGAGCTGGGACTCACTAGTATGTTTTTGAGCCCCACGTTTCCTGTCTTATGTGAGTCGTTATCATCACAGGCATGTACACACCTTAGCTTTGGCACTGACACACAGGGAAGTCATGGCTCTTCAAACCACGACTTTGCTGCTTTTATTTGAAGCAACCATTCCTGTGGCTTCGATAAATAACTAGTCCATATTGTCCTTTGCCTCTTCATCAGTAGAATTCGATAAGGTACTCAGGATAGATCTGGTTGCTGTCAAATATTACAAAGATCTTCGGGTTAACCATATCGTCCACGCAGCTGTCAAAGAAGTTGGCAATGCTCAGGTCTTTGGAGGGCGGGCGACAGAAGTGTGGGTGACCTACTGTGTATTCCCCTACTAACACCCGTGCCAGAAACATGCACTTATACGGCGGGTCACTCTGGAATATGGCCGGTGCCAGGCCATGTCTCTGCAGCGTGAAGTTATGCTTGCTGGTGGAGTGGCAGAACTTGCTGGAGTATTTGGCATCACGAGCAAAATAGCTTCCTGTGGACAAAGAGCGAAGACAAAGATAAAACACTAAATATGTATGTCAACACTGATCTAATGCTGAAAGTACACATCCTGCCCCAAACAGCAATAAAAACAATATCAAGGTTCAGTTGATTTCTATTGGAGATACACAATGCAAAATGGCTCTCAAAAGATCAACCACAATCGCAGCTGACAATTACACACTTATACATGGTGGAACAAAATGGGGAAAAAAAAAAAAAAAACAGGAAATAATTATTTACCCTTTCCATAGACGTCACCATGACTTCCTGTAAGTCGCCAGTCAAAGTTGTATGTGCAAATAGCCTGGAGGTTACTGTGACCTGTCCCATGAAACAGCATCCTCTCATCAATATCTAGAATACGTTTTATCTTCCTCAGCTGGGCCTTTTTCCTTTGATTAATAAAAAGAAAAAAAAGAAAACAAGAACAAAGACTTCTTTAATCCTTTTGTGTCCTCTTACACTAATGATGGGGGTATTTTCTTAATTTCAATTACATTTCAAATAATCACATTTTATTACATTCATTATTTACAATTTATACCACAGCATTGTAGAACTCGTAATTCCGACTGCTGATTGATTTGTTTTTATAACAGCACGGCTCAGGGAGTAGACAACAGGTTTATATTAATGTGCTTGTTTTAAGGCGTTATCGTTTCTATTTTACCAGCTAATATAAACCGATTTTTATTTTTTTTTAAATATGTATTTGTGGATATGTTGAAGATTCCGGTGATTTTTGGAAGGACTCTTCAGTGTTGTTAAATAGGTATAGTAATACACAGAGAAAATTTTTAATTTTCCATCACAGGACAAAGAGCTTTGCAGTTTCTGGGTTTTTCACTGCATTTTTAAAAATCTTATTAAAAAAATAGAAGAAAAAAAAAACAGGCTGGTGAGGTAATGAGATTTATAATAGGAAATAACTTGAATAGTTACATTAAATGTAACTACTGCTATGTGAAGATTTTGTCATGAGCCCCATTCCACAGTCATATCTGCCAGTAAGTTGACAAGTGCATGAAAGTACAAAAGGTGTACACCTGCAGAAAAACTCCCACAGATCCAGGTTCTGTATCCTCTGAATGGATTTTATAGGTTGAGACATTGTCCTCTCATACAGCCTGGCCACCTCTTTGTATTCAAATGTGTCTCTGCACAGAGGGATGAGCTATTGTACAAAAACACAAGGTCACATACAAAGAATGACAGATTTTTGGCTAGAACGAAATTCTTACTCTGACTGTAATGTTTGCACACATGTTACAGATAATATGTTTTATACCTGGTATGGCTCATCTGTGTTAACTCTTTCCCAGTGACAAGGGACTGGCAGAGCCAGGTTATCACAGATAAATCTGAGGACAAATTCATTAAACCATCAGAGTCAATGCATTGACTGCATCTTGTGCTATACAGTGAATATCAACTTTTTAGAGAGAGAGAGAGAGAGAGAGAGAGAAAGACAAATACAGCCTGTGGTTTGCATACACAATTTACCTAAATCCAGTGGCAGAATGTAGAGCCCTTTTTATTGGTCTCTGTTTTCCAGTTGTGACGTTGATTTGCTTCATAACTACAAATCAAAAGGCACATAAGACATCATTAGATCAGCTAAAAGCTGGACGTGGGCGATTTCAGATCGTCATGCTTAGTGTGTGGCGCTACCTGAAAAGTCTAATCGGTAGCTATACTTAGGTGTATAGAAATCCATGGAACCATGCTGATTCCTGTTGTAGTTCACTTCAATCTGTTCGCTGGTCACCGAGCATCCTGCACTGGGATCAATCTACAGAGAACACAAAACAGACAGACTGAACATGCAAAGCATATGCAAGTGTTTTGTTTTCCAAAGCAGCGTCAATCAGGGCAGGTCCTGAATATCTCCATGTGATATTCTTCTTCTTCTTCTTCTTCTGTAGTAACACGCCTACTAAAGCTCGGCATGAACTGACGACACCATTTGTGTGTCAGAGCAGGGAACCCACTAAACCGTGATGCACTCCAGACACACAGGAACACAATCTAGCCCTCTTGTAGACTCACTTCAAACAGAAAAGACACGTACCTCAAACATGTGCCACACTCCACACTCAGCCAGGTAAAACCAATGCCAGTTAGGCTCAGACGTGTCCATCTCCTCCTCGCATGATTCCTCATCGTTGTTTTTGGGACACATTTGCTGAACATGCTGAACACACTTGTCAGTTACGGAGCAATGCATCTGTGGCAGAGGCATAGACAGCAGCAGACGGCTGGACCCAGACAGGCTTGTGTACCAAACAGCTGGACCAAAAGGTGCTATTGTTTGAGGATCGCGGTGCTCACGCGGCGTACATCCAACATAAAACCGTATCAACTGACATCTTTAACACTGGTGTCTAAACACAGCAGGTTATAAAGTAGATCCATAAACGAGCTGCACTAATCTCCACAGACAAATTCAACCCTGTCGTCACCATCGAATATCTAACACTGGTCCAACTTTACACCGATTATGATTATTATAATGATTATGTGCCTGTTTGGCGAGATTTCAAAATGTATTTATTGTCATTGTTATTCGTGGAATTAGTAAGATCTGACCACCAATGTGTACATAGTTACCTCAGTTTACATGCATTAATACCCCCCAATACTGTTATAATGACAATCATTTAGCGTAGGTTTCTGTTTCCTGAGAAGCTCAGTTGTTATTGTTTATATTTCCGCATACGTCACTCGTGACGTAAGGGTCTTATACAAAGGAGTCGGGCGTTTCAGAGCTCCACGCGCTGAAGTTCAAGCTCGCGGTTCGGTGATGCAGTGGTAGTGTGTGTTGGGCTCGGGGCGGGGGAGAATAAGAACTCTTCCGCGGAATATAAAATGACACCGAATAAGTGACGTTGGTGTTCGTTTTGGGCAAACCGCGCAACTGAACCAAATGAGCCGACTCTAAGGGAATCGTTTAACTGACCGGAGTCAAATGACTCGACTCGTCGTAAAGACCAAAAAAATAAAGAAATACTAGCTACGGTTGCATGTAGAGAAAAGCTGGAAATTTCCAGCTCGATAACAAGGCACCGTGTGAGACACACTGACGCGCTGAAATTCAGAGAATACTCGGATCATGACCGAAGTATTTTCTTAATCAAATGAAGCAGCCGTTGAATCAAATCAGGTCGTTTAGTTCATGTAATTCCTCCGTTCATTTCCAGGATTATTTGGACATATGACACCTTTTATTTATATTATAAATATATAAATACCGGCCGCTACTATGAGACTGTTTGCTGATTTGCTGAAGCTAGAGTCGGTTAGATCTGGGTCCAATAAGCACAACTGTGGTTTGCAAGTGCCAAGTAGTTAAACACGGGACACTCTAGTATCTGCGTTTACATGGACAATAATAATTCACTCTTAATGCGATTAAGACCATTCTCTAATTAAGAAATTACCATGTAAACAGCAATTTTCAATTTAATCTAATTACGGTCATACTCGAAGTAAGCTCTAATCGAATTCGAATTAAGACAGGTGGAGTACTTCTATTTCAGTCGCATTATGGACGTGTATTACAGAAATGTAAACTCCATCACATGAACGTCGTGGGAGAGTTTTCACCGCACTTTACGACAGTACACGATCACACACGGCAAGCGTAACTGCGAACAAGAGAGTTCGGGAGGGCGTGGCGCGGTGACGTAATGACGTGTTCCGTTAATCTAATTATGTTCTAGAACAGCGGTCCCCAACATTTTTTACGTCACGGACCGGTTTAATATCAGACAATATTTTCACGGACCGGCCTTTAAGGTGTGGCGGATAAATACAACAAAATAAAATGATAGGACCGGCATAAAAACTGGGGTATTTTTAAAATATAATAATAAACAATAATAACATCCACACTCCCCCTAACGCTCTCTGGTCTCTATGGTAAGCTTTCAATGTATCACGTGACCGAGACAAGCGTCTTGACATGCGTCAAGAGTGAGTCGTAGAAGGATGTAACGGAGAGAATCTGGTCATTTTTCAGATCCAGATAATAAATAAAACGGAAATAATGTAAGTTATTTATTCTTTCTGTGCGGCCCGGTACCAAATGACCCACGGACCGGTACCGCGGACCGGGGGTTGGGGACCGCTGTTCTGGAACATGTAAAAGGGAACATGAAAGGAATATTCTAAAAGCGACTCATGTAAACACCGTAATCACAATATTATCTTAATCAGAGTAAGGTCAATAATTAGATTACTGCTGTCCATGTAAATTGACATCAAACATCAGAATGAAGAAAAAGTGTGATCTCTGTGACTTCCACCATGGCATGGTTGTTGGTGCCAGATGATTCGAGTATTTCAGTAACTGCTGATCTCTCTCTAGAGTTTACACAGAATGGTACGAAAAGTAAATACACACACATTCTTTAAGCAGAGGGTCTGTAGGCTGATACAGCTCTTGAGGCTATCATGAGCACAGGCTCACCCAAACTGGACTGCTTTCTAATTTAAAACCCGATGCGGTCTTCTGCTTTTGTAGCCTATCCTCCTCAAGGATCGATATATTGTGCATGCTTTTCTGCACACCACGGCTGTAAGGAGTGATTATATGAGTTACTGTATTCTTCCTGGCAGCTTGAACCAATCTGGCCATTTTCCTCTACCAACAAGGTGTTTCCGTCCACAGAACTGTCACTCACTCAATGTTTTTTTTATTTTTTTATGGGGTGGTTCCGCACCATTCTATATAAACTATAGAGGCTGCTGTGTGTGAAAAACCCAGGAGATCAGCAGATTTTGAAATACTCAGACCAGCCCTTCTGCCACCAACAACCATGCCACAGTTAAAGTCACAGAGATCACACTTTTTCTTCATTCTGATGTCTGATGTCAACATTAACTGAAGCTCTTGACGTGTATCTGCATGGTTTTGTGCATTGCACTGCTGCCACATGATGGGCTGAGTAAGTAACTGCATGAGTGTGCAGGCGTTCCTAATAAAGTGGGTGGTGAGTGTACAGATATAATAATGTTCTTGAAAATAAAAAGTTTCATTCCTCTTCTCTTTGTTCCTCTGTCACCTCTGTCCGGTATTTGTTGTCGTATCTCCTCTGTCCTTTCTTGCTCTTTTGTTTGTCCGTAACCCTCTCATCTATCTCTCATATTCTTCTCCTAAACTACTACTTTTTTTTTTCAAGTTTCATTTTTATTGGACATTTCTGCTGAGAATTTCTGCTAAACATTTTTGCTAAACATTTCTGCATTTCTACTGACCATTTCTGCTAACCATTTCTAATGAACATTTCTAATAACCATATCTGTTAAACATTACTGCTGATCATTTCTGCTGAACATTTCTAATAAACATTTCTGCTGAAAATTTCAAATGGCCATTTCTGCTAAACATTTCTGCTACACATTTCTGCTATACATTTCTAATGACCATTTCTGCTACTCATTTCTGCTGAACATTTCTGCTAAACATTTCTGTTGAACATTTCTGCTAAGCCTTTCTAAATCGCCTTTTCTGTTCTGTCCTCCCCTCCCTTTCCCAAAAATAAAAACAAATTGAGCGACAGCAGTAAATATTCACACGTTTTTTTTTCTTTTTATACAAAGGAAAACAAAATTAAACCCACAACCCACCCCTCCGGCTCATCATGGCTACCCATGCTGGTTATAAAGATATTGTAAAATTCAACAACAGGCACTAACCTTTAAGTGGGTAGTGTCTGTAACTCAATAAAGTATGCAATAAAGGCATGCCATTTATGAAAAAAAACTTGTCTGTACAACCATTCATCGTATATCTTATTTTCTCGAGTTTCAGAAAAAACATCACGTCCTTTATCCACTGGGAGATAGATGGGTATTTAGCAGACGTCGAGTGCAACAGTAGGGAATGTCTTGCTATAAGGGATGTGAAAGCAATAACATCCTTTTGTATCAAGCTCAAAGGAATTGAAGCTTCAGGAATCCCAAATACAGCAATCAATGGACAAGGCATTAAATCTACCCTGAGGATAGTCGACATGATGGTAAAATAGCCAGACCAAAAACCATGGAGATCAGGGCAGAAGAAAAACATATGGCCAAGATGAAAACTACTACTTTTTAAATCTCTTAGGGGTTAGGGTTACGGTTAGAACACAATCTATTAGATAATTGTGATCATATTCAATACATTTTGACTTATATAATATATAGTGTCACAATTATCTAATATTTCTTATTACGAAACTTTTTTTTTTGCACTGTAACTCAAAGATAACAATATTCAGTCTGTTTTATATGTGTTTACTCATGTCAGTGTTAAAATTGTAGTAGTAATGGAAAATGTACAACATCATAATGTGCAATAAAACACGAATTCTGTATTTCTGAAAACATTTCTGGAAAACCAAATGGGAGCTGTAAACAGCTGTTTTCTCACAATGTTTCAAAATCAGATTTTGAACCAATATTTGTTAGCTGGATACTGTCTATGTTACTTCTCGAATTATCAACAATGATTGAAGAACCATTAATAAATTTACCACTCAGCTTAGGCCAGGTCCTCACCTTTTTTTCCCCAAACCTAGCAGTCTGAGCAGTGGAGATGGTCAAAGACAGCTTCTGAGCAGCAAAGACTTCTGGGGAGACAAAATTTAATTAAATAATTTATTTATTCATTCATTCAGTCATTCATTCATTCATAGGATGGCAGTCCACCTCAGGTCACTATTCACACACTCCATAAAGAATGCAATAACTCATACATAATTATTTTAGTATAAAGAAAAAATATTTGAATAGATATTACATGACGAAATCTTGTGCTGTTTGTTTATAAAGGGACACTAGAGGGCACCAGAGACATTTCAAGCTCACTAGTAAGAGCCCACACTTTGAATGAATGAATGAGTATTATTTCACAGGTCTACTTCAATCGTTGTTAGCTTAAATCAGCTCATTTTTCATGCACTGAAAAAGAAAAAAACAAAACAAAACATTATACGTAATCATGTTACTGTGTCCTGTTGTTTCTGGATAGGTATCTAGATAAATTATTTCCATTTATCTAGATACCTGATCATTTCCCATAATAAACTTGTGTCTCATGCACAGTCAAATATGGGTCTCAAACAGTTCAGGAAACATTTAAGCAGTTAAAGTAGATGAAGTAATGAATGAACATTGCCGACATCTAAAAAAAACAACAACACAATGATAAGAACAAAAACGACAACAACAACAACAATAATAATTTTAAAAAAAAAAACAGCTCACATATGTGATTTGGCTCTCAACGTTCACCTAAAAGAGTCAACTAAAAATAATGCCGTTCACGAAAGTCACATCACTGAATGTTAAAGTGGTGCTTGAAAATTTGTGAACCATTCAGAACCACATTTCTGCATAAATATGACCTAAAACATCATCAGATTTTCACACAAGTCCTAAAAGTAGATAAAGAGAACCCAATTAAACAAACGAGACAAAAAATATTATACTTGGTCATTTATTTATTAAGGAAAATGATCCAGTATTACATTTCAGTGAGTGGCAAAAGTATGTGAACCTTTGCTTACAGTATCTGGTGCAGCAATAACTGTAAACTAAATGGTTCTTATGCTGGAATGCAGTGTTTACTTTTCTCCAAACATAACACTTCTAATGTAAAGCAAAAAGTTCTATTTTGGAGTCAGCTATGCTATATTTAGTAAACCTGCAGAAGGGCAGCAATGTTCTTTTTGGAGAGCAGTGGTTTTCTCCTTTCAACCCTGCCATGCAAACCATTGTTGTTCAGTCTTTTCCTGATGGTGGACTTATGAACATTACCATTAGCCAATGTGAGAGAGGCCTTTAGTTGCTCAGAAGTTAGAGTGGGATCCCCTGTGACCTCACACACTATTACACGTCTTCCTCTTGGAGTGATCTTTGTTGGGGAGGGTAACAGTGTTCTTGAATTTCCTCAATGTATACACTATCTATCTGACTGTGGATTGGTGGTGTCCAAACTCTTTAGAGATGATTTTGTAATATTTTCCCGCTTGATGAACATCAACAACTCTTTCTCTGAGATCCTCAGAAATCTCATTTGTTCATGCCATGATACACTTCCACAAACATCAGACTCTGATAGCTCCCTGTTCTTTCAATAAAACAGGGTGCTCGCTCACACCTAATTTTCATCCCAGTGATTGAAAACACCTGACCTGTTTAAATTAACTGCTAAACCGAGAGGTTCACATACTTTTGCCACTCACAGATATGTAACATTAGATCATTTTCCTCAATAAATAAATTACCAAGTATAACATTTTTGTCTCTTTGTTTAACTGGGTTCTCTTTATCTACTTTTAGGACTTGTGTGAAAATCGTATGATGTTTTACATCATATTTTGCAGACATATAGAAAATTCTAAAGGGTTCACAAATTTTCAAGTACCACTGTATATTGTGCGCTCAACTCAGATATTTATACTTCTGTCTGGATGCTTTTCACGATTGTACTGTGTATTGTATTAAAGGGGTTAGAGAATTGATCAGAGAATGAATCATCACCTGCCATTCACCTACTGTAAAACCGCCAGCTCAATCTATGAATGTGAACAAGAATCACATATTCCCAAGGCCATAACCACAAACAGGTTATGTAACAGTGTAAATTTGCTGTCCCCTCAAAATAAGTCAACACACAACCATTAATGTCTAAACCGCTGGCAACAACAGTGAGTACACCCAAATTGGGCCCAATTAGCCATTTTCCCTCCCCGGTGTCATGTGACTTGTTAGTGTTACAAGGTCTCAGGTGTGAATGGGGAGCTGGTGTGTTAAAATTGGTGTCATTGCTCTCACACTCCCTCATACTGGTCACTGGAAGTTCAGCATGACACCTCATGGTAAAGAACTCTCTGAGGATCTGAAAAAAGGCATTGTTGCATTACATAAAGATGGCCTAGGCTATAAGCAGATTGCCAAGTCCCTGACACTGAGCTGCAGCATGGTGGCCAAGACCATACAGCGGTTTAACAGGACAGGTTCCACTCAGAACAGGCCTCGTCATGGTCGACCAAAGAAGTTGAGTGAACGCGCTCAGCGTCATATCCAGAGGTTGTGTTTGGGAAATAGATGTATGAGTGCTGCCAGCATTGCTGCAGAGGTTGAAGGGGTGGGGGATCAGCCTGTCAGTGCTCAGACCATACGCCGCACATTGCAACAAATTGGGCTGCATGGCTGTCGTCCCAGAAGGAATCCTCTTCTAAACATTATGCACAAGAAAGCCCACAAACAGTTTGCTGAAGACAAGCAGACTAAGGACATGGATTACTGGAACCATGTCCTGTGGTCTGATGAGACCAAGATAAACTTATTTGGTTCAGATGTTGTCAAGCGTATGTGGTGGCAACCAGGTGCAAAGACAAGTGTGTCTTGCCTACTGTGGGGCATCAAACGGAAGGTGGAGGAGCACAAGGTCTCTAACATCCACCAGCTCTGTGATGTCGTCATGGAGGAGTTTAAGAGGACTCCAGTGGCAACCTGTGAAGCTCTGGTGAACTCCATGTCCAAGAGGGTTAAGGAAGTGCTGTAAAATAATGGTGGCCACAAAAAATATTGACACTTTGGCCCAATTTGAACATTTTCACTTAGGGGTGTACTCACTTTTGTTGCCAGCGGTTTAGACATTAATGGCTGTGTGTTGAGTTATTTTGAGGAGACAGCAAATTTACACTGTTACACAAGCTGTACACTCACTACATTACATTGTAGCAAAGTGTAATTTCTTCAGTGTTGTCACATGAAAAGCTACAATCAAATTTACAAATTTACAAAAATGTGAGGGGTGTACTCACTTTTGTGAGATACTGTACATGTATATATACAATGCAAGACCTTTATGCTTAAGACCAAAATAACTACAGTGAGGTCAGAGTGTATTATAATACAAAAACAAGCTAGATTATATGGTTTATTATATTTCAGATTTACTCTCTACCCCCAGTCAGGCCTTTCATCTTTTTATGGCCAGATATATATTAATATATCTAATTAATAATAATAATAATAATAATAATAATAATAATAATATATATATATATATATATATATATATATATATATATATATATATATATATATATATATATATATATATATACTGTAGAGCAGACCAAATATGAACTACAAAACTTCACAGTCTATATACTGCTAACTTTTTTCCTGTTCCTGTCAAAGAAAAACAATTAATATAATTTGCTTGTCTTTTCATTATTGTCTCTGTAAAGCGTCATGACTGTGTCGGCTAGCCAGACACAGTGACTTACACAAAATGATTTACTCACCCTCAAGCTGTTCCAAACTTGTATGCTGTCCTCAGTGTAACGCAAAAGTAGAATTGTGAAAAATGTTTACACGGCTATACGGAAAAGCATGCTTGGAGTGTAGTTTTTATGGTGCCTTTATAGTGCACCTTTAAATCTCATGATCTTCTGCCATGAGGGGAAATAATCTTCTTTTATGTAATGAAAAGTAACAGTATTATCTGGTTTGTAATGACAAAGGGGGAAGTAAATGAGAACATAATTTTCATTTTTAGATGAACTAAAAAAGGCGAACAATGAGGGGTTTGTGTCCCCCTCAGTGTCAATGGTGGTAATAGACCTGCATATTCCTAAGGTATGTGGACACCTGAGCTTCACAGGCATGTGGTTCTTCCCCAAACTGACGTGGAAACGCACAGTTCAAACACCAAAATACAAAAAGGTGTGCATTTTTAATTTCGGGTTGATTACGCCTCTAATCAATTGGCACCCTCTCCAGGGTGTACCCCGCCTTGTCCCTGATGCTCCCTGGGATAGGCTCCAGGTTCCCCCATGGTAGAAGATGGATAGATGGATGGATGGATGGATGGATGGATGGACGCCCCTAATCAGTAATAAGGAATCCGCCTGACAGTCACGTGTGGTAATTGGCCCAGATGTGGGTAGAGTACTCGGCATGTAGAATTTTGTCCAATTTTGGGTCGAGCATCTGGACCTAAATCGGACCTAGATTCAGACCCAGGTTGTGCTGATCAATCCAGGCTCGGCTGGGATTAATCGGACGGTAGACCGAGTGGTTTTTTTTTTTTTTTACCAACTGGAAGTATACAGTACTCCCTGGGATTGGCTCCAGGTTCCCCGCGACCCTGGGAAAGGAATAAGCGGTAGAAGATGGATGGATGGATAGATGAAGTATACAGTGGACACGCACGCACTGCCAATAGAGCCACTTCACAGACCGCGTGCTCTGTGGACACGCCCCCATCACGCTTTCCCTCTCGCGCGCCGCGTTTACTCCCCCACTGAACTTAAGCCATGCACATTCTTCTCTTGGAGGACTTGGCCGCTTGTTTCCACAGAGAGCGCGAACAGCCCGTTAGGAACTACAGCGGAAATCTCTGGTGAGTTTCCCCCCACGAATCCCCCCGCTACTTCATCCATTTAAAAATGCATGCAATGTGCCTTGTTTATATGCATGCAATGAATTTTCTTACAAAGTGAATTGTTTAAGTGTAAATGTGTTCTTTATTTAATGCGTGGATTAAAAACAACAACAAACAAACTGGTGTTCCTAGTTATATAATAACATCTGAAGCAGATTTTGCACCTTATTTGATACTTATACTACATAAAGAACTATGTGCAATTTAATGACATGTTAGTCATGATGATTTATAGCAGAGACGCAGCACAGTGTGTGACCTATTGAACAGGAAACTTCTGAAACTTACATTTGTGCATGCAAAAGAAATATAACAAATGCATAACAAAAGCCATTTAAAAAATATAAAATGTTATCAATACGCAAAGTTTCTGATGCAACTACAATGTGATTGTGTGTGACAGAAAGACAGTGATTATGCCAGAGGCCAGAGGACAGGACACTGTGATCGAGCCTGCTGAGGATCCTCAGATATGGAGCGAGAAGAGCAAAGGAGCAACGCTAGAGCAGAGAGAGAAGTGGGCCAACAAGACAGAGTTTATGCTGTCCATGGCGGGTGAA
This sequence comes from Ameiurus melas, assembly GCA_012411365.1. Lineage (NCBI taxonomy): Eukaryota > Metazoa > Chordata > Actinopteri > Siluriformes > Ictaluridae > Ameiurus > Ameiurus melas. The sequence goes on along the minus strand of CM022766.1, from coordinate 11,039,752 downwards.
ATCATTGGCCTGGGCAATGTGTGGCGCTTTCCATATCTCTGCTACAAGAACGGAGGAGGTGAGGCTGAGAGAGAGAGAGAGGGGGGCAGGAGAGAGGATGACTGTGTTTTCAGTTATGTATTCTTTTGTCCAGGATTAATATCCAAGATACAGCAAATGAAAACAGGCCTAAATAGACCAGTAAATAGGATTCACATTTATCAGCGAGTCTTTTGAAATGCTCATGATAAAGAATAGTGCATGCCCACACAGAGTCATGCACTTTTTAAACAAAACACTCCTTTTTCTTTAGCTGCTGATGTTTGGGAACGGAAGCCTCCAAGCCAGGCTTTTTAAATACCAAGTCTTTTTCTTAAGAAGAATGAGTTGAATGTTAATTCTGTTTATTCTACTGTATTCTATTCTGTCTTCTGTAGCAGAAAGAAATCCACACAAATAACCCATGCTCACTTGTATCTATGTGTAGGTGTATTCTTCATCCCTTACTTTGTCTTCCTCATCTTCTGTGGCATTCCTGTCTTTTTCCTGGAGACTGCATTGGGTCAGTACACGAGTGAAGGAGGGATCACAGCCTGGAGGAAGATATGTCCTATGTTTGAAGGTAATTTCTGCCTTATTGAATTTTTTTTTGGATTGACTGTGTGACACTCTGATGCAGTGGCTAGTGTTGCTGCTTCAGAGCTGCAGAGTTCCTCGTTTAATCCTGAGCTTGGTTTACTGTCTGCGTGATGTTTCTCTACATGTTTGCCCACTTGTTTTTATGCATTACCTTTGCATTCTCTGGATTCCTTTCACCTGATTAAAACAAGCCGATAGGTGGCATGGCAACTCTAAATTGCCCATTGAAGTTGCCGCTACCACCTCTAGGGTGTATAATGGTAGGGTGTGTTCCTGATTAGTGATTGTGTGATAGGTTCTAGAGCCACCAAAACCAGTTTATTTATGTACTGTCATGTGCTGTCACTCTTAGTGTCCTATGTTGTATTCAACTCAATTCAATTCAATTCAATTCAATTTGTATAGCCCTTTTTACAATAGTCATTGTCTCAAAGCAGCTTTACAGAAATAGAAACATGGTATACAGATAATGAAAGTGTGAATTTATCCCAACTGAGCAAGCCACTGAGTGGCGACGGTGGCAAGGAAAAACTCCCTAAGATGTTTAAGAGGAAGAAACCTTGAGAGGAAGCCGACTCAGAAGGGAACCCATCCTCATTTGGGTAACAACAGATAATGTGAAAAAGTTGATAATGGTTGATTTATACGAAGTCTGTAAGGTCTTAGGTGCAGCCGTAGTCCCAGTAGTCGGGAATTAGAGAAGATTGACTGACAGACTGCCTGATTGAGTTCTATTATTTAAACATGTATGTGCGATGAGTCCAAAACAAGGGAATATGTGGTCGGTCAGTTTTAAGAGAACCTATTAGGTATAGTTTACATGAAGACATTATGTTAATCATCAAAACATGATGTCCTTGTTTGTACTGAATTTAATTCAAATAAGTTTCTAATTACTATTTTGAATTATGTGCAGTGAGTATGATTAATTCACATAATAATAACGTTATCCAATGATGTTATGAAATTTCCTGAGGATGTTAGAGCTGATGAGTAGAAATAAGCGATAAAACTAAAAGTCGCTGCCTCACTATCCTATTGATCCAAGTTCAGTCCAGCTCTGGCCTGAGCGAGTTTATTCAGGGCTTTGAAAATACACTGTTGAGTTATCTTGTTAGATGTACGAGAACAAACTGTGTTAATGTATCACTATCCATTCTCGTGGGACCGATGTACGAAGTTGAATTAAGTAAATTCACTGAGCTTTTTCAGTGCAACCAAACCGAACCGAACTAGCTACCCTTAGCTAGCAAGCAGTGAGCAATACCACAGCACCTCTTTTGAAACACAGGGCATTACCCAAAACTCTACATTACATCTCAAAGACTTCTAAAAAGAAGGATGTATCTTTTAGAGCTTTCATACATTATTCTAACCATTGTTGAAATACCATTGACACTTGTGGTGACAAATGCTATACAAATGCATGTGGTATTCACAGGAATTGGAATTGCATCTCAAGTTATTGTGATCTACCTGAACATCTACTACATTGTGGTTCTTGCCTGGGCGGTTTTCTACCTCTTCAGCTGTTTCCAGACCACACTGCCTTGGATCTCCTGTGTCAATGAATGGAACACAGGTATAACAACTTTACTTTACATAAAAGTACAATCAAAAATATTTTGTTTAAAAGAATACTACAGCACGTTATATCCACTGTATCTGCAGTGTATCAGCAATAAGTAAATAGGTAATTAAGTAAGTAAGTAGTGAATATGTTTATAAAAATAAAACATTTAAACCAAAGTATTGTACACATTGGAATATCAACAAGCACAAAGATAAATATAAAATCAGACATAATAGACAGAGGCATCCACTTTAAATAGCTAAAATAGCATATAAAATAAGGCTGCGTGATTATGACAAAGACCATAAACGTTGATTATTCCCCTTGAAATTCTATTTGCAATTATTAGTTATGAATATTGCAATTTCATTGTTTGAAGCAACTGCGTGCCATCTTTCTACGTACTAAACAAGCTGATATCTCTCTTCCTGAAAAACCTTTATTGCTTTTCTATAGCAATAAGCCTCAAAGTTCAACTACACATGAATGGTATTGTAATGTTATATAAAATGAAATCAGTGGGAAAACTTTTAAGATAACAGTGTAAAAATCAGAGTTTGCCTTATCCGGTTTTTTGGCCAAGAACACAAGTGAATAAAGTAAAGGTAGTGCAACTCGTGTAAATTGATTGTGGGAGGGGATGAAATATCTCTTATTCAATGTGTTTATGAGCTTTTTAACTGCTGCAAATCATATTAATTGGCACCATGTCTTTTGCAATGAAATAGGTTATCGCTTCAATTATCTCCATTTGCCTTTGAGAACTTGCCGGATACTAGGAAGCACTAAATAATGAGTCCACGATGGGTGTCTGTGTAGCAGTTCTTGCATGACTTGGTGCTTTTCCCTTCACACTAAGATACTCCTTGTATTGCACTCTGTCACTTTGTGGTGTTGCCTTTTGGTGCAGAAACAGTTGTTTGACATAACTTACACAGTATTATCATTGCTAGGGAATCCAAAAAAAAATTCCACATGACAGATGATGCTTTTCATTTCCATACTACTGCTCGATTCTGAGCAACACTTGGCACGTTGTTGTATGTTTTTTTTTCAATCAGCACACATATTCAAAAAATGAGCATGAAATGAGATGAAATGCAAGATATGCAGCAGTGGATCATGAGGTAGTTGATAAGGATAGATTAATGGATTAGTAAAAGCTGTGATTCACCCCGCACAACATAACATGCTCTAAACACACCTCTTGAACATGCAGAATAATGCAAGTGGACATCTGTAATTGTGACTGTTAACGATTACGTAATTGTGACACCTGCAGTTGTGCAGCCCTAATATTATGACAAACATATTTTTTGTTGGTCTTGATTTAAAAACTCCAGTGGTAAGTAAGCAGTTCCACAACCTTTGCTCAAAGGACTTCAAAGTTCGATAGAGGGTCTTTGGACAATGTTTGATTTAATATCATTAAATCTGAGGTCAGTGTCAATCACCCACTGAGATGAGGTTTAAGTGTATTCTGCTACAGCACGTGTACAGTGAAACCATTTTGTAGTGAAACTGAAACTTTTGGACATATTCTGCTGTGGATGAAAGGGCATTGCTTTAGAGCATGATCGATAGTCAAGAATGTTACATAAGCCATACTTTCCTGTCACAGTAAATGAACCTGACTCCGCCTACTTTTCCAATCCGCTTCTGGAAGTATCTCTCCAGTCCATTCCCAGCTGATAGGCATTTCAGGAAATAGTGCTGTGAAAAAAGTAATTGCTTTGCTTTGCCTGATTTCTTCTGTTTTTGTGAACTGTATTTTCCGCACTATAAGGCGCACCGGATTATAAGGCGCACGTTCATTGAATGACCTATTTTAACACTTTGTCCATATATAAGGCGCATACAATAAACGCTACAGTAGAGGCTGGGGGTTACGTTATGCATCAATTAGATGGAGCTGCGCTAAAGGGAATGTCAACAAAACAGTCAGATAGGTCAGTTCAACTTTATTAATAGATTACAACCCAGCGTAGTTTAAGGTAAAACATGTAGTGCAATGTTAATATACCCCACATAGTGGTGGGGGGGACTTTTCCTCGATTCAATAATAATAATAATCACAATATAGTAACACTCGAAACAGTGCAAAGCGATAACAATATATCAATAACTCAACTTTGCTCAAACGTTAAAATCACACAACACACAAAATAAACACGTAAAGCTCACTTTACTAAGTTATTCCTCATCCACGAATCCCTGGAATTCTTCTTCTTCGGTGTCCGAATTAAACAGTTGGGCAAATACGGGATCCAACATGCCCGGCTCTGTCTCTTCGAAGTGGATGGAGAGATTACGTCTTTTCATAAACCGCAGCACCAAGAAGGACCGCCTTTAAAGTCATTAATGCCAAGTTCGCTTGCTAGCGGTTGCATTAATTCGAATAGTGATTGTACTGACACTTATACCTGCTGCTCTCTGTTCAACAACCCACTGTTCGAGTTTGTCCTCCAAATGTAGCCATCTCGCTTTATTCCTTCGGAAACTCTGTTTAGTCTTCTTTACTTGGCGTAGGTCATCTTTTTTGCTTCCTCCACTTTCGCACCATTGATTCGTTAATGTTAAATTCTCTTGCTGCTGCTCTATTCCCGTGTTCTTCTGGCGTGGCGATCGCTTTGAGTTTAAACTCTGCGTCATATGCGTGTCTCTTAATAGGAGCCATTTTGGGGTCTTTACATAAAAAACAAATGGAAATGAAATATATATACCGGTATATATCCAGCATGCACCGCGCGTGTGTGGTGAAATCGGTTTCCCCGTGAGTCATCTTGAGGGGGGCGTGTCCTGGAGTAGTATTTAAGGAAGTGGTTTTCGACTGACTGGTACGTCGTTCAGTCAGTGAAAGGACTTCCTGGTTAGTGACGTGGGATACCGGTAGCTTTGGTGTGCGTGTAGGTGAAACCGCTGGCTCAACAGGTAAGCACTGCTTGTTTTCCTATTTGCTTAAATGACTCTTTTTGAGGTAGAATCTTAGCTGTTTGTTCGGTTGTGGGTTTATAATAATTAATGTGTTTTGTTGGAATAAATATCGTTGATGTAACGCATGTCTCCGGCTCCTTGAGTTTACGAACCTGTGTGCTCGAATTACCCTTAGGGGTTAATCTAGTTTAGTTCCTTGTCCTGGGGGCCGGCCTCCCGTCCCCTAGGTGCCGTAGTTGATGCAACAAATCCTCAGATGCACCTTGTCCCTGCCACACGTGGAAGAAAATGAAGTCGGCGGCTGCTTACCGTAGTTGCGAGACCTGTTGTGGTTCAATATTGGTCCATATATAAGGCGCACCGGATTATAAGGCGCACTGTCGGCTTTTGAGATAATTTGAGTTTTTTTGGGTGCGCCTTATAGTGCGGAAGATACGGTATATATCGTACTGAATTTCAGAAATTCTAAAATTCACAAAATCTAAGATAAAACAAAGGAAACCTGAGTAAACACAAACTACAGTTTTTAAATGATAATGTTATTTATTGAAGCAAAAAAGTTATCCAATACAAACTGGCTCTGTGTGAAAATGTATTTGCCCCCATAGTTACTAATTCCATTCATTTATGAAACTGGATTAGACACAATCAGGCCTGATTACTGCAAACCCTGTTCAATCAAATCAACACTTAAACAGAACTTTTTAAACAGCATGAAGTTGGTTAAAAGATCTTACCCAGTAACACACTATACCAAAGCTGAAAGAAATTCCATAAATGATGAGGAAGAAGTTGATTGAAATACATCAGTCTGGGAAGAGTTACAAAGCTGTTTCAAAGGCTCTGTGACTCCAAAGAACTACAGTGAGAGATATTATCTCCAAATGGAAAAACTCAGCACAGTAGTGAACCTTCTCAGAAGTGGCCGACCTTCCAAAATTCCTCCAAGCAACTACTCATCCAGCAAGTAACAAAAGAGTCAAGGACAACATCAAAGGAACTACAGTCCTCTCTTGTATCAATAAAGGTCACTGTTCATGACTCCACTATCAGAAAGACACTGGGTAAAAATTGCATCCATGGAAAACCACTGCTAACCCAGAAGAACATTAAGGCTTATCTGAATTTAGCCAGAACACACCTTGATGATCCTCAAACCATTTGGCAGAATGTTCTGAGTCGAAAGTGGAACTGTTTGGAAGACAGGAGTCCTGTTACATCTGGCGTAAACCAAGCACAGAATTCCACAAAAAGAACATCATATCTACAGTTAAGCATGGTGGGGAAAGTGTGATGGTGTGTAGATGCTTTGCTGCTTCAGGGCCCTGGGTAGATGGCAATAATTGAGGGAAACATGAATTCTGCTCTCTAGAAAATCCTAAATGAGAATGTCTGGTCTTCAGTCCGTAAGTTGAAACTCAAGCACAACTGGATTCTGATACAGACAATGATCCAAAACATAGGATTAAATCCACCTCTGAATGGCTAAAAAATTATTAAAGTTTTGGAGTGGCCTAGTCAAAATCCTGACTTTAACCAATTGAGATGCTGTGGCAGACCATTAAACAGGCAGTTTATGCCTGAAAACCCTCAATGTGGCTGAACTAAAGCAGTTCTGAAAGAAGAGTGGGCCAAAATTCCACCACAGTGCTGTGAAAGACTGATCTCCAGTTATCTGAAGTGTCTGTTTGCATTTATTGCTGATAAGGGTGGCACAACCCTGGCAGATTTTAAGTATGCAAATACCTTTTCACAGAACTGTAGTTAAAAGCATTGAACCAAACCAACCAGCTGCAAGATAATTTAATGGCTGAGGTAACAGTAGTTCTAGTTTCTTTGATTTGTGTGATGCTCTTGATTAAGCAGGTTTTTAATTCTTGTTTGTGGTAATAATGTGGTTAAAGTAAAATGAGGTGTCTAAAAGTTATTTACATTTTATATTTATATACACGCACACACACACACACACACACACACACACACACACACACACACACACACACACACCCACACACACACACTAAGCCCTTAACCAATAAAGTCCAAGTCCAAAGGGGGGCAGAGTTGGACTAGAGACTAGAGAGTCAAGCCAAGTCCAAGTCAAGTTCAGCCGAGTCCAGAAAGTGGATCAGATATAAATATTACCTGAAATTGCAATTGTAAACTCAACACTGATCCATTAAAATCCATCCATCCATCTTCAACCGCTTATTCCTTCTTCAGGGTCGTGGGGAACCTGGAGCCTATCCCAGGAAGCATCGGGCACAAGGCGGGGTACACCCTGGACAGGGTGATCCATTAAAATGAACATTTTAACTTCTACAAAGCAATGGCAGTAAAAATGTAACAAAAAAAAATACTATTATTACATCCATATGTCATCAGTACCTCAACAAATAGTTTCTAGTTGCAAAAACCTGCTAGAGAGGTATATTTAGAGGGTTTTTTTTAAATTAAATTACAAGTGTATGCAAATACAAATTAACACTCCTTTTTCTATTACACTTCAAAAAAGGAGCATTTGGAAATTTAAATCTGATTTAAAACAGGAAATAAATGTAAACCAAAGCTATTTGTAAAACATTTGAAATTTGAAGTCATGCTAGTTGCATCAATAATCGTTATTTTGCAAAACTTTATGATTTTCATAAGCAAAATGAATTACTGCTGACTTTGTAGACATTCTTCCTATCCATACAGTGCGAATGTGTGCATGCGCTCAATGTGGAGCAACTATATTATGGCTACAGGCCATCTGGAGGGGTTACTGCTGCATGTCAGCAGGCAGGGAGACTGTCATTACATTCTTGTTTTCTTCATTGTATGTTGTTGTTTATTTTTTATGGCCATGGACTCAACTGTAATCAGAAAAAAATTTCAGAATGTCCAAGTCCGTGCCAAATCTGAGTACAAATTTACCCGAGTGCATGACACGACTTAGTTCGTTCATAATTGGAATCTGGTCCAAGTCGAGATCGAGTACCCCAACTCTATTATCTAATGCTACTTAATAGTGAAACATTATCTAGGTGAAGTATTATCTAGGGGAAGAGTGAAGGGTTAAAGGTGTTGTTCTTTCACAGTGCCAAGGCTGAGAACTTTTTCCACCACTGAACTACAGCTGCTAAAAAGTATTGTGAAACATGGTGAACATAATACAGTCATATCCTTGTATAGGTCTGTACATGTCTGTTCCTACTGAATAGGCTGCCGGACATTTTATGATCTACACACAATAATACACACAATCTGTACATTATATACTGAGCTAGAGTTTGCACAGGAGAAAAATGAACAGGTTACATCCTAAATCAGTAATCCTACTTTTGGCAATACTTTTTGCATAACTATTTTCAATCTCACTGGAGGTTTCCATTGTCCACAGAATCTTGTCACACATATAATAAAAGTTTGCTGCACTCTGGCCTGCACAGAACAGATGCTGACTGGTCCTTTCTATACAATGAAACATACAACTACAGGTAAATACACCCACACCTGTGAACACAATTAAACTTATGTTCATACAAAGATTTGCAAACACATTTATAATAAAGCTATACATGGAGTGGAATCTTGTAGATCTAGATTTTAAATTCATTTAAATATTATTCGGCATGCATATGATTTGTTTACCATGCAAGGTGAAAATTGAGAGGTTTACAAGGAACCAATGTTATAATTTTAGCACAACCTAATGTTTCAGAATGTGTTTTATTTATTTATTTTTACCTATTTAAATTTTTTTGTTGTTGATTTTACTTGTCTTGTGCTACTGGAGATCCACATAAAATCCCTCATCTAAAGGCCATTTCCATGCAAGAACAATTTACGTTATTGATTGATTTATTGATTTAATTTAGTTAGCCCGAATCCCAAATGGCTTCGCATTCACTATATACGTGTACAACGTGGCGCGTTTTAGAAGCTAATGCATTTTGTTGGAAAATTGCTAACTATATATTAACAATCTCTTAAGAGAGAATTATTTTGCATTTTAATTCATTTTATTTTGGGTATTTATAGATTTATGTGCATCCTGTTTTTTACAGTAGCAGTGTCAACTTATCTGCAACATACAAGGCTGTCTCTCCAGAGGAGGAATTCTGGCTGTAAGTTAAATGATAAAATCACACTTTGGGGAGGTTTGTTCTTGTGTAGTGCTGATTTGACAAGAAGTCAACTTTTTTATTTATTTATTTTTTATTCTTGGAGATTTTTTGACTACTTTCTTCACTTTAACTTTGGAAAGAATAGACATGGAACACATGTGTAGTGAATATGTAGTGTAGGGCACACATTTACAGGAAGAGGATTGTAATGGTCTTTGATGTCTCCCTTTAACTAAGACATTTCTAAATGGCAGGGGGAAGGGGGAAACTCTGAAAGCCCAGGCTAAGAGTCCTCTTCTCTGCACTAGAAAGTTAAATTACTCTTTGTTGGAGATGTGGGAAAGGAGTGTAGGAATAATAGGTAGGGAATATAATAACTATGAAGGAGGAGTTTTTGGCAAAGCTGTTTCTATTTCACAACTATGTTCTTCTTTTTTTTTTTTAGAATCATGCAACTATGTAGTCATGCGCCAAGATAAGCAAAAGTAAAATCCTATATTTAGTTCCTAATGTAATAAGCACTAATAATGTAACAGCCAGGACTGCGTTTACAGTGAACATGAACAGCATAAATATACAAAACCTTTTTAAATTTTATTTCTATATATATTTAATAACAATTTACACAAACATAATGGAAATGTGTTGGCCAGTCTAAATCTAATAGACAGAAAGATTTAAGAGTTGCGCACATAATAAGATGGGGTGGGTTAAACATAATTCCCAATGGTATATTTAAAGCATGTTTCCCTTTCAAATTCTTTCTTAGACACACTTTGTTTTCCTTTTTTTTTCTAAGAAAAAAATACACATTTTACAGTTCACATTCCCGGTTGCACATATGGTTGGGAAATGGGGGTATTACTGGAGGACAGCTTGATGAGAACGGCATGTTTATCTGTTGATCAGTTCTAAACTAGAACCCTCAAAACTAAACTTGGGAAGTGAAACATCTGTATCCATCACGCGATTATGCTTTTGTTTACAATTTGAGGATGGCAACATTTAATGTGTATATAAACCAACATGTCCACCTTGTTCCATATGAGAGCAGAACATTTAAGCAGAATTATAAAGTTAAATTATAAAATTTTGGGCAGAATTTGGGAAGTCTGAATCTGTGAATCTTTCAGTTACAACCCTCACAATATGTATATTACATACTCTAATAGAGAGGTCTCTGCTGGGGAAGTTTGTTTTATCCCTGTAACTGTGTGTCCTCAGTCATCGTGTGCAGAGGATATCCAGCGACGATTCCCTGGGTCCACCACACTATGACCTGACACTCTGTCTTTTGCTGGTCTGGATTATCTGTTACTTTTGCATCTGGAAAGGAGTCAAGACCACAGGCAAGGTAAACACACACACACACGCACACATACACATACATACACAAACAGTAAACCTGAGGATGAACCCCTGTAGGGATCGGGGGTAGAATAGGTCCCTAGCACCACTCTTGCTGATCACAAGAGGTGACAAATGGGGCAACTTGTTAGGCCGTGAGTTGCAACCCTTGTCAGTGGAAGAGGAGATCATGATATTTGAGAAATGAGACAGACTGAGGCTATCTCAGCTCCAACACAGTACTTTGGGTCGTATTTGACTTAGATGGGACAAAGGTGTTTCAGGAATAGCAGGGACAGGGAAGAATGTGAAGAAGCTGAGGTCTGGCCAGATCTTGGTAGAATGTTAAAAAAAAGTCCAAGTTCAAAATCTATTACACGCAAATATGCTAGCTAGCATGGATATGAAGGTTTTCCATCACTCATCACCCATCTCTAAATAATAGTAATAGTAAGGAGTAATCCGTACTAGAGAATTAGAGAACATGGAGGAAACTTAAATAACTGCTGAAATGATGTCACAGGATGTGTTATATTTTCATGGGTGACTTCAACAGCCACATCCCACTGTGGGGAGGAAAACATCTTGATATTAATGGAAAGAGGATAGAAAAGCTTCAGTGTGAAGACATTGTTAATTTTTGTTAAATGACGGTTCAAATAACTATTTGCATCCTGGTCATGGAACCTTCTCTGCCACTGACTTAACTATATTTGACCCTGAACTATTGATCGACTTTTCTTGGCACGTCTTTGATGATGTGTGTGGAAGTGACCACCTCCCCCTGTTTATAACCTCAACAGATGTAGACAGCCAACAAAGGCCCCAAAAATGGAAACTCAATGGAGTTTCCCAAAACTCCAAATGGAAAAAAATGGCTCCAAATGGTCCCAAATGGAAAAAAAAAAATGCAAATTGCTATGCATTGCAAAACCTTTGCCATGAAATATTCAATGAGAAACCTCAGGATCAAGACGATCTCATAAAATGGTTCACCAACACCTTGACTACGATTGCTGATGAGACTGTTCCAAAAACATCAACAAAATAATTATAAAGACAAAACCCATGGTTTGATGACAAATGTAAAATCCTTATTGAGGCCCGGAAAAAGCAATAAGAAGGTTCAATAAACAGCCAACAACTAAGAGCCTTACTAAAGTAAAAATTTGCAGAGCACAGACATAAAAATGAAGCAAAGAAACAGAGCTGGAAAAAGTTTGAATCAAGTCTGACAACAAAAATACATCAACAAATAAAATATGGAATGTGATCCAGAGAATGGAAGGCAACAAAGGTGGACTACAAGTAAAACACATTGATGACCAAGGCTACTCTAAAACATGAAATAGAAAACATAACGCATTAGCAATAACCTTTGAAAGGAATTCTTCAGTAGAAAACTACCACTCGGAATTTCAGAGAATTCGGATAAAGCAAGAAATGAGTGAATTAAAATTTTACACCAAAAATATATAACCAACCTTTCTTTATGAACGAACTCCTAAATTCCTTAACAAGCTGTCATGATACCGCAGTTGGACCAGACAATGTCCATTTATCAATTTTTAAAGCACTTACCTCAAAGCACAATATCCATGATGTTTAGAAGTCAGGTAATAACCCACCCTCCAAGAAGCAACATTCATACCTATATCCAAACTAGGCAAAGAACACACTGACCCCAACAACTACTGGCCAGAAGCTTTGATAAGTTGTATGTGTAAAACCATGAAGAGGTGGCAAATAAATGGCTTGTCTGGAAGTTGGAATCTGACCACCAGATAAGTGACTATCAGTGTGGTTTTAAAAGAGGAAGGAGTACTGTAAACCACCTTATCAGATTGGAGTTGTGCATCTGTGATGGTTTTAAGAATGGGTCAAGAACATGTGGTAGCAGTTTACTTTGACTTGGAAAAAGCATATGACACTACCTGGAAATATGGGATTCTAAGAGACTTAAAATAGGGTTCAGGGTCAATCTGCCTCTTTTTATCTCGAGATTTCTGGCTAATAGAATTTTCCAGTTCAGATAGGAACTTATGTGTGAAATTCCCACACACAAGAACAAGGAGTACGTCAAAGCAGTATCCCCTCTGTTACAATAAAATGATTAAAATAAATAGTATTGTAAATGTTAGCCTCACACCTCTAGGGTCCGGGGTTCGATTCCCGCAGGGGCCATGTGTGTGCAGAGTTTGCATGTTCTCCCCGAGCTGCGGGGCTTTCCTCCGGGTACTCCAGTTTCCTCCCCCAGTCGAAAGACATGGCATGGAAGGTTGATTGGCGTGTCTAAATTGTCCATAGTGTATGTGAGTGTGTATGTGATTGTGCCCTGCGATGGACTGGCACCCTGTCCAAGGTGTACACTGCCTTGTGCCCGATGCCTCCTGGGATAGCCTCCAGGTTACCCGAGACCCTGAAGAAGGAATAAGCAGTTATGGGTTATGGATGGATGTTATTGGGTATTGTGCAGTCTTTATGATGATGATGTTTGCATAGGTTGCAGGTTGAAAATTTGAATATAATTGAAAGAGAAATGCAATTATGTATAAACAAACAAAATGAGTGGGCAATTGAAATGGTTTTAAAACTGTACGTATTCATTTCTGTCTTCTACAGTCTTTGCATCATGACCCTGAACTGTTCAGTGATAGAGAGCCCATCAAAGTCGTCAAATAAGCTAAATGTCTAGGCCTACTCTGGGATAATAAACTTGCTTTCATCTCTCATATAAAGTCATTATGGAATAGGTGCTTAAAAGCATTGAATATTATTAAGTATTAGTGAAAACTAAATAAGTACTAGTGAAAACTAAATGGGGAGCAGACTGCACTGTCCTTTTGTGGCTATATAGGTTGTTGGGCCACTCCTGATTGGACTATGGGAGCATGGTTTATGGCTCTGCAAGAAAATCGAGTCTTGGCTTGGGAGCTCACCAGTACAAAGCTTACATATAGAGGCAAACTAACCCTCTCTTGAAATTAGGTGTCTTAAGTTAGCTCTCCAATATGCAATCAAGATAAAGACAACCCCACACAACACAGCTTATAAACCAACCTTCTACCCAGAGTATTCGCACCTGTACGCGGCCAGACCCAGTTATATCAGATTATACGCATCAGATCCCATATAGGAAACTTGGACATAAATCTTGATCCTCTAAGCCAAACTCGCTGCTGTCCAATTCCTTCTTGCAGTTTGGAAAAGCTATGCATTAACCTAGAATTGAACTGTAATAGGAAGACTGATACTTTCCCACATATATACCAACAATATGTCTTTGACATAAGAAGCCTCTTCCCCTACCACAGCCCTGTATACACAGATGGTTCCAAAGTAGAAAACCGAGTATCTGCAACAACATTAATCAACCACCAACTCTAAGGCATTTGTTTTCCAGACCAAAGTTCTACTTTTACAGCAGAAGCCTGTGCTCTACTTCTTGCTGTGGAACATGTTGAAAATGCGAAGGAACGGAACTTCATAGTGTTTACTGGCTCCAAATCCTGCCTCCAAGCAATGGAATCTTTGAAGGCAGATCGTCTGATAATTGTTGACATTTTAATTAAAACAAACCCGTTGCAATGACACAATTACAGCATAGTTTTCGGCTGGATTCTGGGATATAGTGACATCTTCGGCAATGAACAAGAAGACATGGCTGCAAAAAAAGCCCTCACGGAAACAATCAGAGCATGAAAAATCCCACCTTCTGACCTTAAGCCCTTGAGCAACCAGTATGAACTCGACAAATGACAAATGGAATGGGGAAAATGTCGAAATATCAAATTATTTGAAATCAGCATGTGGTATTCTGACTCTTTTTTTGGGCAATATCGGTTTGAGTGATAAGCAGCATTAAGTCCAGTGGCACTGTCCTGACAGATTTAACCATAATACGTCACTCTAAAATTTATGCTAAAATGAGCCATACGAGTAGGACATGAATCCTCAGTCAGCTTATACTTTAAATCATTGCCACTCTTTCTTTACAAATACACTGGCATTATTGTATTAAATTCGACAACTCAGCATTGTGAATTAAAAGCATGATAGAACAGCCTATATCCTACTCACACGTTTTGATTTCATCTGCTCCCAACCTGGACGCTCTGCCTGAGACGGTCTAGGCTGTTAATGCCAGGACTATAAAATGCATAGAACTGAATCTTAAAATAGAACATCTCTAAAAAATATACTAGATAAAAGTTACTACAATTGCATTAGTAAAAATATTACAAATAAATAGTAATTATGTGTGATGTGTCTCTTCAAGGTGGTCTACTTCACAGCCACATTCCCATATGTCATGCTGCTGATTCTATTTTTCCGAGGAGTCACCTTACCTGGTGCTGGGACAGGAATCAGCTATTACCTGTACCCCGATATCTCCAAACTCTCCAATCCTGATGTAAGTGTGTATATGTATCTAAATGAGTATGAGGGTTTGGTAGACATATTTCATTACGCATACGCTCGAAGTAGCAGGGGCAGTTTACAGTGGGATAAAATATATCAGTAACAGCTTGTATTTATTCGATCCCGAGCTTCTGTAAATTTCTTATGGCTTCTGTCAGAAATATGACATTATGACATAGTACATTATATACTGTATCAATGAATGCTGAGCACTGTTAATGATGTTGGCTGTGTTTCATCACCCCTTGTTGACTTCCTGTGTCACACACACTGTGACTTGGGCTGTATTAGTGCTCATTTTGGTCCCATGGTTTTTCTCACTTATTCATTTCTGTGCTTTCTTTGACCATTGTTGTGCACACTATATTGCGAGACATGCATTCGCATGGAAAATACAGACCTTCTTTTTAGAGCAGACTCGCACGTTTTGAACAGACTAATGCCACACAACATTCTCTTTGTTCCAGTTCTTCATGAGAGAACTCTTAGTGTTAGTCATAGACCACACACCCCTTTGGGCTGGAAGTTTTCTTTTTGTTCCAAGCAATCGTATTTCTGAACTCAGTTAAATTAATGCTAACAGGGAAATAGAGATAAATGCACCGGAACTGGTGTGGTGGTGATCATCCTTTGAATGTTTTGTCTCAATTGCTCTGAGGCAGGAAGCACTGTCTAGGGTGCTGAATTGATGACAGGAATACATTTAGGGTTTGGTAAGTAGCAATTCTAGTAAAAGAGAAGGGAGACAGAGAATGGCTGAGTAATAGTGACAGAGAGTAAACATTAAATAGACACAGAATTACTTCAGAAAGGTTAGCAAGAGATGGTGTTGCAAGAACATGTGCAATGCTGACGTTCGTGGTCATATCATATAGAAGCTGGAAGCAATCTGAGCAGGGATGTAGAATTAGGATGCTGGGACATGGAGTTCATTACACCATCTTCAACTCATCATTATGCAGGAAAATATTGTTATTGGAGCTTTGGACCATGGAGCTGTGAGGTGGCATCACTACCCACTGGAGCACTGTGCCACCTTTAAAAGTAGAACATGGGATCTTTCACTACAACATTTATTAATATTAATAATTTTAATAGTTTTTTTTTTTTTTTTTTTACAGTTTAGTTTGTTCTGATACTTCTAATGTAATCACACACAGGAAGTGGTGAGAGGGAGGTAATGGAAGGCTGCCAGCTCGGCAGTGCTGCTCCTGCTAAACAGATGTCCACGCACACACACACACACACACACACACAGAGATGACTACGAGGTTGCGAGTTCTTCAGATTGCACAATATCTGTTAGCAAATGAGAGGCTGATTGTGTCCCAGAGACATAGTATGTGCAGTCTGTTCCCTTTTACCTATTTTCTCTCTTTTGTTCCTTTCTCTTTCATGTCTTTCTCTTTTTTCTTTAGGTTTGGCGTGATGCAGGGACACAAGTGTTTTTTTCCTATGCTGTGTGTCAGGGGGTCCTCACTGCTTTGGGAAGCTATAACAAATACAACAATAACTGCTACAAGTTAGTGGCCCCTCCACTGAACTTTAAACTGAACCTTGCATGTTTTTGATTGTGCATTAGCAAAATTAAGAATTTTGTTTCGTGTCTTACATGTCTGCTTTTGAATAATGCGCATAATGAACAATTTTATGTCTTCTGTACCATCAGAGACTGCATCGCTCTCTGTGCCCTGAACAGTGGCACCAGCATCTTTGCAGGTTTTGCTGTGTTCTCTATCCTGGGCTACATGGCTCATGAGCTGTCCTTGCCTATGGAGGACATAGTGAAATCAGGTAGCATTTAACTTTTTAAGAACACTGTCTTGGAATATACTCACTCTTCCAGGCAGTAGTATCTGAGCACTTAAGGTTGTGAGCCAATGAAGGATGTGATTTCAAATGAATTAAGATGCTTATCCAGCCCTTTTTCTGAGATAGATTCTAGGTTAGATGGACATGTGATTAACATTTTGTTTACAAATGTCAGTGTTTTCACTGCTACTACTGTTACTACTATTACTACTACTACTACTACTGCTACTCCTTCTGCTACTACTACTACTGCTACTGTTACTACTATTACTACTGCTACTACTACTATTACTACTACTACTGCTATTACTACTACTGCCAGTAATAATAATAATAATAATAATAATAATAATAATAATAATAATAATAATAATAATACCATACATTTAAATTACAGTTTTACAACAATAAAAAAAAACTCTTTATGCAGAGTTCAGAATCAGTGATTTCTGGCAAAATAAACCACCCACCAAATCATTTAGTGATGAGTTAATAAGTGAGTTAATTAAATTATGAGTTAATAAGTGCTGGGACTCTTAATATCAGTAAATATATTAGTTAATATCAGAAATATATTAATTCACACTACATTCAGCCTCCAGAAGGCACTTCAGTCCAATACATCAGCCAGGCTTTTACGCCAAGCTCCTTTCCCCAGGTAATGAGATAAAACTAATTTAATCCTTCAATTATTTAACTGCACCACTGCAAGTAATTTGCTGTTTCATTTTGTCTGTTTCATGGAGCACAACAGTGGAAAGTGCATACTAAGAAAGCAATTATCATAATGTGCTCAGTGATATGATTCAAAGCCTTTTTGCGCTGAACTGTTTTGCAGGTCCAGGCCTGGCGTTTATAGCGTATCCCAAAGCCTTGTCTCTCCTCCCAGGCCCTCATTTCTGGTCTGTCCTTTTCTTCCTGATGGTCCTCTTCCTTGGACTAGACAGCCAGGTAGTAATGTGCCAGAGTGTGTATGCCAATGTCAGAGTGACTTGACTGAACACCCTGTTGCCTAAACACCTTTGAAAATGCTTTTTCATCACTCGTCATCATTAGTCAATGATTTATACACCCTGTTCACTTTAGAGCTCATTTAATACATACATAGGTCCCTCGGAACATAGTTTGTGATATAATGAAGGCTTATATAATGAAAAATGGCAGGTTTATGTGATGTAAAAAAATAAAAATAAAATAAAAACCAAGGTAAATAATGTCAAAACCTTTTCTACCTTTATTGTGAACTTTTAACCTATTCATTAAAGTGAAAATTTAAGAAACATTTTAGGGAAAAAAATAAAAAAAGGTACAATAACCTGCTTGCATATGTGTACACACCCCAAAACTAATAATTAGTTGAAGCACATTTAGATTTTATCACAGCTTTCAATCTTTTTGGGTAAGAGTCCATCAGTTGGGCAGTTCTTGACTTGGAAATATTTTGCCATTCTTCCTTACAAAAGCATTCTAACTCAAATTGGCTGGGTATCTCCTGTAAACAGCCCTCTTCAGGTCACTCCACAGATTTTTGATAGGATTTAGGTCTGGACTCTGGCTGGACCATTCCAAAACCATGAACTTGTTTTGGTGAAGCCATTTCTTTGTTGATCTGGTGGTTTACTTTGGGTCGATGTCATGGTGAAAGGTGTAATCTCTCTTCATCTTTTTTAATTTAGTAGAAGCCTGTTTAGTAGAAGGTTTTGTGCCAAAATTGACTGGAACAGTATTTGGAGCTATTCATTATTCTCTCCACCCTGATTAAAGACCCAGTTCCAGCTGAAGAAAAACATCCCCAAATTATGATGCTGCCACCACCATGCTTCTCTGTGGGGTTTGGTGATGTGCTGCATATTCTTTTGGTATTATGGCCACAAAAGTTCAACTTTTGTCTCATCAGACCATATCACATTATTCCACTTAGTTTTGGGAGATTGGATATATTTTTTATTAATATATTTTTTGTTAAAAAAGGCTTCAGCTTTGTCACCCTACCCCATAGCCCATAGATATAAAGAATCCAGGAGCTTGTTGTCACATGTAGCGAGAAACCAGTATTTGACTGTAATTCTTTTAATGTTGCTGTAAGCCTCTTGGCAGCCACCCTGAACTGTGTAATCCTGATCTTCTGATCAATTTTAGAGGACCGTCCTGTTCTTAGCAGTGTCACTGTCGTGTCATATTTTCTCCTCTTGTTGATTATTGTATTTACAGTGTTCCATAGTATATCCAATGCCTTGTAAAAAATTTTGTAACCCTCTCCTGATAATTTTTCAACAATGAGATCCCATAACTGCTTTGTAAGCTCTTTGCAGCCCATGGCGTTTCCACTTGGATGTTACCAAGAAGATGTTAGGAAAATCCTATAGGAACAGCTGTACCTTATCTGGGGTTTATCAGACACTTTATTTGATGGCTTTTGTATATTAATTAGTATTTAACATGAGTTTGAATGTGATTGGTTGATTATGAACAATGCCAGATTACCAACTATAAAAGGTTGTACACACTTATGCAAGCTGAGTATTGGAAGTATTGGAAAAATACAAAAATGACTTGATAAACTAGATTTACCAAACAAAAGAGGTGGAGAGTGATGAACACTTTCTGTCATTAACCTGTCTGATCATGTACTGTGGAACAGAAGGGAAGTAAATAAAGCAGATTATGGACATAACTCTATCTCTATATTAAAACTGTTATTCGACTGTTCATTAACAAATGAAAAATACATTAAAAACAAAATGTTCTTGGTTAATTTGTTAGACTAATGTTAGGTATCACTGGATACAATCTGTATCTGTTTATTGCTCCGATTATTCATATATGTACCTGTCTTTGTATTTAAACTCAAAGGGAGCATGGCCCAAACCAGAGTCTTTTTTTTTCCTTTCTTTTTTTCCCATCCTATTTGCTCACCAGCTCTATCAAATCATATGACAGCTATCCAGTGGGCAGAGTGAAAGCTCTTACTCTGAGATATGTGGCTCATGCTGCATGACAGGGCAGTGTAACATCCTTGTAAGAAAGCTATATCCCCCTCCTCCACATATATGAGTTCACAGGTGCCCATGATTCGCTAGTGTTGCTCTGATTGACACGTGACAGAGAGTATGCCATCCCTCACATATGGAGAGCATGGGCATTTTTGGTCTCTGGGCTCCTGGCCATGGATAGCTGAGGGATCGTCAGGATTCAAACTCACATTCTCCTGATGATCGGACAACGCATTTTGTAAATTACATGCTATTATTATTTAGGTTGTAACTCCCTGTGATCTGTAATAGCCTAATTTAAACCACCATGACCTTGACCAGGCTACAGTTACTAAGGATGAAGAATGAAGGCTGTCTATGTATGGCTGTAAATTCATCATTCAAATTGACATTAGGAATGTGGTCTTTCTTTCCACAGTATCTGACCGTGCTTCATATCTGTTTTTGTGTCTGTTTAGATCAGTGGTGTCAAACTCATTTTAGTTCAGGGGCCACATACAGCCTAATTAGATGTCAAGTGGGCCGGGCCAGTAAAATCATAGTATAATCACCTATAAATAACACGAAGTCCATGTTTTTACCTTTGTTTTCATTCAAAGACATTTATATTTAATGAAATATCTTTTTATAAAAATATTATGAACAACCTCAGATTTCTTAAGACAAACATGTGCAATTTGCTTCTGATTATCATTCACATATATGTGCATTACAACTGCTCACAGTGTTTGTACAAATGCAAAAAAAAACTTCACAGGTATTTGGAACTGAAAAATATAGTATTTCACTTTAAAATTTATGGCGTTGCATAAACAATAGGATTCCACCAAACCAAACTCTTTTGTACTGAAGCTGTTGACTATTTTTTTTGTTTGTTTAACTATTACCCATTCAACTTTGAATAAATAGGAAGCGGTCCATTTTTCATGGAAAACTCTACACTCTGTATCCACTTTTCTGCTTTTTGGCAGACATTTTGGCTAATGAGGGTGTGGGGACGAGTAGAAAATAGAGTAGACGTCGCATTGCTGCCATCTGCTGTGCAGTCCCAGAGATGTGCCGCGTCTTTTACCCCCTAGCGGATAATTTAGGAGTAGCATTTAATTAAAAATGACAAGTTCGTGTCTTTTATGAATATTTATTTTTCACTTTCAAAATTCGTCCTGCGGGCCGGATTGAACCCTCTAGCGGGTCGGTTTTGGCCCGCGGGGGGTACGTTTGACACCCATGGTTTAGAACATATTTTCTGCTCATTTTTAATATATAATATGATATTTAAAATTTTCCCAACATTCTACAGCACTGGTGTAGCTTCTCATATGGACAGTACACCATCCTTGTTATGTCACAATTCCATCACAATGCCTTCACGTAACTACTGCTAAACACTATTACTACAATGCATTAGACACATAACATAAATAGGAAGCGGTCCATTTTTCGGAAGCGGTATGGAAGCGGTATGTTTTTGAGGAAAAAAATGGTTTATGCATATGAACACTGTTTGTGTTTCAGTTTGTGTGTGTGGAGAGTCTTGCCACAGCACTCACCGATGTTTTCCCTGGAATTCTGAGGAAGCCAAAGCGCAGGGAGATTCTGGTGTTGCTCATTGCCGTGGTCTGCTTCCTGTTGGGCCTTCCTCTGGTCACTCGGGTACTGAATGAGAGCATCATACAGTAGGGTCTAAAAGTCTGGGTTCACTACAAAAAACTGAGTTTATCATATCAGTTATCAGGAACTAATAGGCCTACTGTTTTTTTTAATTATTATTATTATAGCGACAGAGCTAGAATTTTACTTATAGTTGAGATATGTTGAAAAAAAAAAAATTAACTTTTTAAAAGTACATTTTCAAGTTTAAAATATACAACAAAATAAAAAATAAATAACACAACATTAAATCACATTTTAATTCCTAATGATATTTTCTCAAAAAATAAATTCCCCCTTCTACTTTTTATATGTTTTTTTTTTGTCCATCATTTTTATACAATATATTCTTGTGAATATTAAATATCCTATCAAATTTGCATGTAAATCATTTAGAAGACACTTTTATTCAAAGTGACTAAGAATTGAGCTGAGCAGATGAGATTTAAGGATCTTGCTCAAGGACCCAACAGTGGCAGCTTGGCAGGACCAGGATTCAAACGAACAAACTTCCGATGAAGTAAATTATGAAATAAAAACAGTTGACATTTGGTCGCTGCTGTAATAATAGTTTAACTAAACTAAACCAAACCTAAAGCCAATACCTGAGTGAACCAAAATAACATTGTGTGTGTTTGCCTCTCTCTCAGGGTGGGCTCCACCTTTTTAAGCTGATAGACATGTACGGCCCCAGTGGAACCAACCTGCTCCTCATTGCCTGCTTTGAGACGCTTGTCATTGGCTGGGTGTATGGTAAGCTTCTGCAGAGAATGATTATATGTGGATTAAATTGTTTACATGGATTACAGCAGAGATTTTCAAATAGTTCAGAGTAGTAGCCAGAGTTTAAAAACATCAATAATAAGAAAATAAGAAAATTGTGTCCTTTCAGTAGGCCTATTTCTTATATCTTTGCTCAAATACGTTGAAGTAATCATGTAACCACTATATAACATAGAACTGCATGAAACATGATCTTACACTGCATGAACAGCCCCATGAGTTCAAAGCACCCTGTTTAGACACAATTTCCATATTCAAAGGGTGGTGTGTATCCTTGCATACATTTCACTATATTACATATTAGACCAAACTGCATACACATGATCCATTTGTTACCTAGTGAGAAAGCTTTCGTACTAGCAGTAAAATCAAATAAATTATTTTCTAGCTACGTTCCATCATTGATGGTAATGAAGTTATTATCTGAGAATGATTAACCACATTATATGCTAATTTTCTTGTGTCATATAAGTTTGTTAATGAAGTGGAAGATTTCTGACAAAGCTGTTGGATACAACTGTGTAAATTCCATGTGTTGTTTAATAGAGCAGATCCAATAATCATTGTCAATATTTCAGATAGGGGTCAAAGAAGAGGCGGGCAACCTTAAACGAATATCGATATATCGATAATCACAAAACCAAGGAAAATGGCAAGGGTCAAAACCATATAACAGAGAAGCAGGACAACAATTCTCAGACAACACAATAGTACAATAACACTTCGCAAAAAAAAAAAAAATTGGAAAAAGGATATAAATAGGCTAACTAATCAAGTTCTGAGAAGAGAAAAGGTAAATAAAATCACGAAACAAACCGATGACAGGACAGGGTCAGAGGCAAGACTAGAATCTCAACAACAGGTGTATGTCAAAATAAAACCACATGACACGAACTCAAGAGCTAATTTAACTATCATACCCAATTCAAATTTGCAGGCAAATTTTATTGGTCTCACAAAACCATACACAGTACGACTGTGTATGGTTTTATTAGCATAAAACAGAAGTAACTAGTATATATGTAGAAAATGAAAAACACAACAAAATTTTAAAAAATGATAAACAAGATCTATGGCAGAAATGGACTATATGAGGAATAAAGTGCAGATATGTGCAGCTGTATGCGCAGTACAATGCTGTGCAAACATAGATGTGAGGTAGTTGGCGTGAAATAGCTAACATACAACGAAAATGTTAAAGCCAAATTGTGATGGCTAGACGACTGGGTCAGAGCACCTTCATCTACACAGTATTAGACAGGTGATCTTAAGTAAAAAAAAAAGGGTAAATGGTAAAAAAAAAAAAAATATTGGCATAGTAACAAGAATGTAGGGGTTATGGGAGTTGTGCAAACAAATCCAAGTTCTAGTCCTAGGTGTTGTCCAGGTTCAGGGCCTGTGAGAAGAAGCCCCTCCTCATTCTCTCTGTGTTGGTCTTCAGGGAGCTGAAGCACTTCCCTTACTGCAACAGAGAGACGAGAAGAGTCCATTGTTCAGATGTCTGAGGTCTTTCACTATCTTCCTGGCCTTTGTCCAGCACCACTTACTGTAGATAGACTGCAGGTTAGAGAGCTCAATGTCTATAGTGACCTCAGCTGATCACACCACCCTCTGGAAAATCTGCCTATCCTGATTGGTGCTGTTCCCAAACCAGGCTGTGATGCTAACCAATGTTCTCAATGGTGTAGGGTTTAAAAGCTCCTTAGCACCTTAGATGGCTGTTTAAAATCTCTTATGCATCTAGGTCATAAAGACGTTGATGGGTCTTCTTCATCAGTGTGTTAATGTGATAGGGCCATGACAGGTCCTGTGTAATGTACTAATGTACATTAAACACCAGTTAGTTCCAGTCCATTAATGTAATTCATTGAGCAGGGTTTCAAGGGGGATTTTTTGTATATTTTGTATAACGTCATTTGGATGTTTCACTGTGTGTATCACGTCGCTCATTTGTGTTCACCGGGTAAAATTCCACTTCCTAGTTCGAAACAGTGGCTACAGTAGAGTTAGTGACATTATCAGTGGGCATGGAAAAAGACACTAAAGAATATACCTTTTGACGTAAAATATGAAAGCTTATCAGATGAAGATGAACAGGAAGATGGGAATTTTACCGGAATTTTACCGGAAGCACCTTTAATAGGATGTATAAATAAATGGGATCTAGCTAGCGAGCTATAAATTGATTGTGGCTTCTTTGATTGATTCTATTTTGGCTAGCAGAGCAAAAATAATTATAATTACTTTGCAGGTACAACGTAAACACTATTATTTTAGTTGTACAGGGCATTTAAAATTGTATTTGGAAAAGAGCTTTCAATCCCCTTGAAATCTTGATGCTACTATGAAGCTCTTTGGCTTCAAATGTTCACTTGACAAATTCAGAGTGAACCTAAAGGAAAATGTTCTTTATTACTTAATTCGTTAATTCATCTTTAGTAACCAATTTATCCTAGTCAGGGTTGCAGTGGGTCTGGGAAAACTGGAAGCAAGGCAGGAATACACCGAATCCCTTACAGAAATCATCTAATTTAGCTAAATATGCTTTGTTGGAATGGGTGATGCCTACAAGTTTGTATGCCTGCCTCTTTGTCCTACCTGGGCAAGCAAAACATGTTTGTTTTAGTATTAAGTTTCCAGGTGCTTCAGTGGTAAAGCATTTCTCCTGGAGATAACGTGTTTAAATTCTCACCGTGCCAAGAATAGCCCTTCTCTTGGTTTTATCTCCTTTAATCTCAGGTCTCTTTTTCTTTTAGGAGAGTTTTAGGAGAAACAATTGTGATCACTCTGATAAGTGAGAATCACTATTAAACCTCCTGATATATCAAAACCTTTAAAAAAGAATTTTGGTTGTGTGTTCCTTCATTGCACAAGTTAATCTCACAGCTGTCAGGGGCATGCCAATATGCATCCTAAGCTCAAACCATATAATTTATAATGTGTGGTTTGGGATACAGTCCGTGTGGTATTTGAATAAAAATATAATTCATCAATCTGGCTGTCGCAGTTACCATATACCAGAGAAAAGAACAAAGCCTCTGAACAAGAGCATGTTTTTTAGAATGATTAATATTTTTGCTCAGTTAATTTCCATTTGGTACATTTGTGATTAAACTATAAGAAAACATAAGAAACCCACATTGTGGCATGTGCATGGCAATTTTAAAGAAGTAAGCAAATACTGCGTGAAAAGGATATTCAGACAAACTTCAACTTCATGGCCAGTCTTTTCAGTTTTCAATAATATCTTTTGCATTATTAACAGAGTACAATTATTTAGTATACAATGACCTAAAATAAAATTAATTTGCACTCAGTAGATAGAGCAGCAAAGTGGGATTATACCTTTATCAGCAGGCTCACAAGTAATAGCAGTGCCAACAATGCAAAAACTTTTAAAAGCTAATTTTTATCTTGTATTTTTTATATATAAGGAAAGTATTAATCCTATTGTTAACATTTTATCTAATTTCAAATTTGAAATTGTCTTATTCTATTGGGAGATCATTTTGCTTCTTCGTAGTAATAATGAAATTATATATATATATATATATATATATATATATATATATATATATATATATATATATATATATATATATATATATATATATATAAGGTGGATGTCAAAATGCTGATGAACAGGGGCCACGTCACTAAACTGGAAGCTAGTTCTGACTTACAAAAATGAGACAATGATCTGACTACAATGCTACAGGTGCGGACCGTTTTTTTGATAACATCGAGGACATGATAGGACATCCTCCCTTGTCTGTGCTGAAGTACTGCTGGCTCTTCATCACTCCGTTCATCTGTGGTGTAAGTTTAGTAAATTTCTCTCCTCTTTTCTCTCTCCTCTATTTCCTCTGTCAAGCCTTCCTGCTCATTCTCAGCAGAAACTGTTTTGCTTCACATCTCATTGATGATAAACAAATTGTTACACAATCAATTGAAGTTAATTTTGATCCAAACTTACAAATGAGCCAGAATCCAAGCACAGAGCTGTTAAGGACCATCAGTGATGTAAGCACTATTATTCTGTTTTTGCCAGTTAGTAGTAGAAGAACATTGTGCACCACAACTAAACTATCAAATCACAAACATTCTTTATAATTATTGTAATACAATACAATAAAAAAATCTAATCTTTTGTCTCTATCTGACTGACACTCTACCTCTCTCTTTCTAATGCCACCTCAGGCCACTCTTTTGTATGATCTGATCAGCAGTCCACCACTCAGTGCTTCAGCAGACTTCGTACCTAGCTGGGGTTCTGCAGTCGCTGTCCTGCTCACTCTCACACCGATGATCTGCATCCCCATTTTTGTCCTGGTTGCCATCAAAAAGGTAAGTGAACTATGTAATGCACAAAATACAGTAGCTCTTAACAGGATAAGTCTGAAACGATATCTGAAATACGAAAGTCTATTGCGTTAAATCATACCGGTATTTACAACGTAAACACAAAAAAATGACTAAGTGACAAGTGCATTTCAAATATTCCTATAGCAGCTTTCCTAACTGCAAAATACAATGAATGCATTGTACCTTTCTGTATTTCAGGGATTATTTTATTATCCTTAAAAAAAAATTCAGATTAGTCTATAACTATAGTCAATGCACAATTCATAAACCAAGCACATGCTAGTCACATGCTGTATCAGGAACAAAGGAAGTCCATAAAGTGTGTGTTGCGTTTAATTATTTGTATTTTAATCATGTATTCTGTGCAAGCATGACAAAATAGGCAAATTTGGCAGCTTACGTTGGCACCGTCTTAAGTAGAATATACCAGTAATGGTCCAAAACATGTACCTAAAAAGGAACCATTATTTCTGAGTGTGTGAGCATAGTCACGCTTATGAAATTACATTTAAGCCACTCCCTTTAAAACAAGTACTTGGAGGGCAGTGCAGTTCAATGAGACAGTCACTTAAATCATGTGTTTTGTTTCAACCACTTAAACTTTTATTGCCACTTTGAGGTCTAAATTACTTGAAAAAATCTCAATAATAATTTATCGCACCACAATAAAGGAAATGATTTGGTTTATACCAAATCATTTTCGTACAAGTAATGTTGAATGTTTAGTTCTGATTGGTCAGACGTTGTTGATTAATTTTCAATAACAGCTGCTCTGACAGTAGTGCTGGCTGTAATTCAAAGTGCAGGTTTATATTGATGCACTCCTTCTAAGGCATTATCATTTTTATAGTAATAACATATTCAGGGACTTTTATGCCAGATGCGCCACATAAGCTGATTAAAAATGTATAATCGTTGCTGTGGTGAAGTTTTCCACAATGAGACATTTATTTACCTTTATTAAGGAATCTCCAGTGTCAGCTCAGTCAGAGGTAAAGTTGAAGTTTCTCGACATGGAGAAGTCTTCCGGAAGGAAGGCTTTGAGGTTTTTCCGCTATCATGGAAAGCTGCAATTTTTGTTTCATTAACTTCACAAGTCAAAAAAAGATGAATGAATTAAATAAAAAGGTGGTATTGCTGGTAAATTGCTATGGTATAAAACACTTCAGGATGTGCTGTTATACTAAAGTAATGAACCTTTGGGGTGGAAATGCGATCGTAGCACCTTATCACTGATTATTTTCCTATAACAGCTCACTTCACTGTCTTTATTTTTTACTTACATGAGATAAACCATTAAATTTTTCTTGCTTACTCACTTTTTGAAGTGTCTGTGCCGACCATCTAATTCTTGCCAGGGTCCTGGCCTGATCGTACCTTCTGCTGACCTGCACCAGCGCAGCCCAAACAAGCCTCGGCTAACACTATGTGAGCATGTCATCATTAAGAGACAGAAGCTTTCTCACACAGAGGGAGAAAAAAGTGTTGTGGAAAAAGCCCTGAAAGAGGACACCACTGACATGTGAGGTGAAGTATGACATCAGCAGACAGTCTCTGACCTCGTTCTGTCTGGAAGGAAACAGAAACTCCTTGCTAGATAATGAAACCTCAAGTGAAATCAACCTCAGCTACAATTCACAAATGCAAGAAACTGATACTGAGGGATAGTGTAAGATTCTGATAGATTTTTCTCCTTCTTAATTTTTTTGAACAATATAAGCTCATTTAAAGGTGAACCTGAGCCAGCACTGCTGATATAGCTTTCCATAATACCTGGTGTCATAGTTTAATATTTCATCTCATGGTTATTTTCAGTCATCTCAGTATAAATTATGACTAAGACAAGATTGAGTGTAGTCATTTTTATATGGCTTCTGTACGGTTTTGTAAAACAATATACAACAATTATATAAATATGAATTTGTATCCAAGATGAAATATATAACCAGAATTAGTAATAAGTGTCTACAACTGGTGTTTTTACATTCCAAGCTCCATTATTTCATTTATTTTATATATATATATATATATATATATATATATATATATATATATATATATATATATATATATATATATATATACATACAGTACCTTTTTTTTCTAAGCAGCACTGCTGTACAGCAAAAGCAGGTAAAGCTCTAATTATAGTATTGTGAGTGTATATTTTTGTAAAGGTCAAATATTTGGCCTGTTTTATTATACAATTGTACTTGGATCATTTGATTCAAATAATCCTACTTCAGATACCAAAAAAAATAGCAATTTTGTTGGGGATTTTTTTATCATGTGGTATTTTTATATTTGAAACTGGATATTCTTTGTGGCATTTCGGATGTTCTCTCCATTTTTGTGTGGGTTTCTTCTGGGTTCTTTGGTCTCCACCACTGTAAAAAAAAAAATATGTAGGTAGGCTGCGCTAACTTGCCCATGAGTGTGAATAAGCATGCGTGTGTATAAGGCCCTGTGCTGGATTGGCGTCTCACCTGGGGTGAATTCTCCTAGCTTGTGCCCACTGATCATGGGATTGTCTCTGGATCCACCATGACCCTGACCAGGATGAAGTTGTTACTGAAGATGAATGAATGAACTTTGGATATTTAACCAATACTTTAATTGGACATGTATAATAATTCTACAGCCTCTTTAATTTTCATAGAGTACATGCAAGCCAGCAGGCTAATAATAAATACACAGTTAAATATATCAGGCCAGTGTTATAGATTTAACCAATGTTTGCCCAAATTGGTAGCTGATTAAGTTGTCAGATTTGCTCTGTTTGACAAAAATAACTTACAATTGGTGTCAGGCTACCTTCTACTTTTTGTTTAAAAAAAGCTGCAGCATTTATTTTAAAACCCTCACAAATATTAACAAACTACCCATACTTTATTGTAGCCAGGCTTTGTGAATAAAGTGGATAAGGTACTGATTTTTGTTATCACAATTCAATGTACTGTAGATCTATTATAAGAGCCATTTTCTTGTACTTTTTATGTCTTTGGTCCAAAAGAGTTGTTGGTACCACTTTACATTATATTTCTAAATGCTGATAATCAATCAGACTCAAGGCTTATGAATGATGAATTTATGCAAATTAACACAAACATATTAATTAAGTAGTTCATATTCTCTAGTTTATGCAAATGTTCATTATTTAGCTTTTTTCCCCACTCAAAAGTCATCAGCCTGTGGGATCTTAGATGACACTCCAGGAGAGGGCAGTCTTTATCAGGCACACAATGAAATACTTGTGCAATTTATTTATTTTATTTATTTTTTTCTTCAAATTCACCATTAAGATTGGGAGTTATGGACATCTACCAGCTGGTTGAGTTGCCCGTTTAGGGTAAAAATTGAAGTGCCTATTGACCCCAGTGAACTAGTAGTATGGTTTTACTTTACAACTACAAATGTAATGAATTTTGATTGGAAACTTGGATATGAAATTAATAGAGCTTAGATATGAAATTACAGTTACACTTTTTAAGGTGTTTAGTCTCTCATACAAACTAGACAGGCTGAAACCATGATCATCACCTTCTATAAGACTAGCAGGTTCTGTAAGAGGATTAGCTTTTAGAAATACAGATTCAAGAAAAGAAAATATACTACATAAACTACGTAACTCCTTAGTTTAGTGTATTAGTTTCTCAGTTTAGCGACTTAGTGACCCTGGGGTAACATGTTTTAACACAATGTGGCGTACATATGGCATGACTGTAATATTATACTTTCACAATGTCAAGAGTGGAAAGTAAATAAAAAAATGAGGTGTTTTATCTTTTTTCTAGTTTTTGACATTTTAGCTCAGTATAACTTGATGAATGAAAAGTAGTGCTGGTGAAATCAATGTCTGGTTTTCATACAGATTTTAAAGCTTTCTAAAACTCAAAGAGCCTCGTTGTGAATGTATTATGTCACAAAAACTCATTGTAATGCTTTGATATAAAACAAAAATTTTTTAGGAGAATTTATATTGGAATTACAATAATAAAAGTATGTAACCATGTGGTTGAGCTGCCTTTTACAGACTTTTCCCAATAAGTGTGTGTGGCATGGCGTGGATTTTACTCCTTGCAGGTAATTAATTGCAAATTGATAAGTAATGGAAGGAGCTATATACTCATTGTTGGCTGTATATCTATGTTATTTCTAATATGAATAAGATGTGAGAGTGAACTACACACCCAACATTAAGGCAATTTTTGTAAATAAACCCAGTGGTTATAGAGTGATATAAATATTTCAAATCTGCAGGGTGGCATGTTAGAGCAGTGTCTAGAGTGGCACCGCACAGATCCACAGTCCCCTGTTTGAATATGAACACATAACGTGTTATGAAGTAACTGAAGTTTGGGAGAAAGGACCTTTTATTGAAGAAAGGAAGTTTCACTTGTTTCTTATGACATTCCTATATCTGTCTGTAACTTTATTATGATGTTCTCTGCTTTGCTGTACTTTACTGTGAGAGGAAGTTTCTGCACACACCTCCCCATCTCCTTGATACTATTCAACAGCTCCTACCCATGAGTCGTTAATGGGGATGCTGGCACTTTTTTACAGTTCCATCATCACTCTTCATGTCATTTAGTTGAGGGCAAGGTCTGCACTCACAGAATTGCAGGGTGCACTGCATGGTGCCCTGTAGTGGACTGGTGTCCCTAGGGTGTATTCCCGCCTTGTATCCAGTGTTCGTTGTGAAAGCCTCTGGATTGTAATCCTGTACAGGTTGAAGTGGAAGATGAATGAAAGAATAACTAGACCAATAAAGTTTCTGTGCAATTAAATACTTAAATAATACCGTCACACTCTGAAAGGGTCAACTGTGACAGTCATACTGTATGTATACATCATAAACTCATTCACATGAATACAAACCTACAACAGACACACCAATAATCACTAATGATCACTAATAATCACCTTTAACAAACTATGCAATAAAGTGAAACACTAAATACAAAGGGAAACCATATTAATGTAGCAAAATATGCAAAATGTATTTGAGTACAGCAGTCATACATATGGAGCATGCTTGCTTGTTAGGTGAGCATGTTTAGCTGGTCTTCATTAACCCTCAGTAATAGTGCAAATGAAACTGCTGTGCTGGAGTTTCACTAGGCCATAATAATTTAGTTGCCAGTAGTTTGGTTTCTTTGTGGATATATGGAGATATATATATATATATATATATATATATATATATATATATATATATATATATATATATATATATATATATATATATATATATATATATATATATATATATATATATATATATTTATTTATTTTTTTTCCACCCTGACCAAGACAAAGTGATTAATGAAGATAGATGAAATGAATAAATTCACAGTGTGCATGAATCATACCGTACATCATATCATACATACATTCATTCATTTTCTGTTCACTTTTTCTGGTGTGGCTTCCAGTGGCAACAGAAGGTCAGACCAAACCTGTCTATCCACAGCCACCGATTACAGTCACTCTTCTCGGAGGATCCCCAGACATTCCCATGGCAACTGTGAGATATAATCTCTCCATTAGGTGTAGGGTCTGCCTTGAGGTCTCCATTCCATGGACATGCCTGATCCAATTCTACCAGGAACC
Organism: Ameiurus melas; assembly: GCA_012411365.1. Lineage (NCBI taxonomy): Eukaryota > Metazoa > Chordata > Actinopteri > Siluriformes > Ictaluridae > Ameiurus > Ameiurus melas. The sequence goes on along the minus strand of CM022766.1, from coordinate 11,007,527 downwards.
AACCAGTTGGCATTCATGTAAGGTACCCAATCCTGGCTCCTCTTACTTCGGAGGAACCATGACTCTATTCTCCCAGGTTGTCTGGCTCGCCCAGATTGTTAGGTTCCTCACACTATCACGGAAGGAAACTGAGCAACCCTGTGGAGGAACCTCATTTCTGCCACCTCTATTCATGACCTTATTTTTTAAATCCCTAGCCACAGCTCATGATCATATGTAAAGATAGGGATTATAAACAGGGAGTATAATTTGCAAACTGAGCTCCTGTTTTACCACTAAACACTGGTAAAATGACTAACACTGCTACCACTAACCTTCTTTTTGTCAGTCTTGTGCTCTCTTTTTCCATTAGTCATGAATAAGATGCTGAAATACTCCTCTTTCTCAACTGAAGGGGGCGTCCCACCCTTTTTCAGAAGAGAACCAAGGCCTTAGATTTATACAGCATCTCACAGTACACCCCTCACATTTTTGTAAATATTTGATTATACCTTTCATGTGACAACACTGAAGAAATGACACTTTGCTACAATATAAAGTAGTGAGTGTACAGCTTAGACAGTGTAAAGTTGCTGTCCCCTCAAAATAACTCAACACACAGCCATTAATGTCTAAACCGCTGGCAACAAAAGTGAGTACACCCCTAAATGAAAATGTCCAAATTGGGCCCAAAGTGTCAATATTTTGTGTGGCCACCATTATTTTCCAGCACTGCCTTAACCCTCTTGGACATGGAGTTCACCAGAGCTTCACAGGTTGCCACTGGAGTCCTCTTCCACTCCTCCATGATGACATCACGGAGCTGGTGGATGTTAGAGACCTTGTGCTCCTCCACTTTCCGTTTGAGGATGCCCCACAGATGCTCAATAGGGTTTAGTCCATCACCTTCACCCTCAGCTTCTTTAGCAAGGTAATGGTCGTCTTGGAGGTGTGTTTGGGGTTATCATGCTGGAATACTGTGTTGAGTTATTTTGAGGGGACAGCAAATTTACACTGTTACACAAGCTGTACACTCACTACTTTACATTGTAGCAAAGTATCATTTCTTCAGTGTTGTCACATGAAAAGTTATAATCAAATATGTAGAAAAATGTGAGAGGTGTACTCCATTTTGTGAGGTACTGTAAATGCTGATTTTCATCCCAGCTGCTTCTTACTCGACGGTGAAACATTTAAGTGTATGTTGAAGAACCAGTTTGGGTGGTGCTATCTGCAAATAACAGGGATGTTACTATTAGCCAACATACTGAACACCTCTACAGCCTTGACTGTGTTTTGATATCTTATCCATGAAAACCACAAAGAGGAGTGGAGACAAGACACACTCTTGATGGAATTTGACACCCATCTTAAATGATTTTGACTTAACACAAAGAATGTAGACACAATTCTCACTGTATTTATACAGGATTGCATGAAGTAGTGACCCAGATATCCATGATGAGATGTCGGCCAAACAAGATCTGAGTGCACTGTCCCAGATCTCCATGCAACACTGAAGAAGCGTGTTAACTACACAACCCCACACTTGTCCTGTGCCTTCAACATTTCTGGTTGAATCTCATCCACTCTTAAAGCCTTGCTACTATAAAATTTTCTAAACACAATACTAATCTTAACCACAGAGATGGACTCCAAAACTAGATATTTTTGGACTGAAGGGATGTCTAGTCGACTGGGTTCCTCCAAGTGCAAACAGAACATCATGGGTTCAAACCCCAGTACAGCCAAGCTGCCACTGTTGGGTCCTTGAGCAAGGCCCTTAACTCTCCCTGCTCCAGGGGTGCCATATTATGGCTGACCCTGCGCTCTGACCCCAACTAAGTATTGACATCTAATGAAGATAATGAAGAATGATCACATATACATTACAGCACAGTGAAATTCTTTTCTTCACATACACACCTTGCAATGGTTTGTCACATTTGAAAGGAAATGCTAAGAAATTCAAAATGCTAAGACACAAAGAACAATTACACAGAAGGATACTAATTTGTTGGTTTTTCGTCAGCTCAGAGCACTGAATAACCTTGTCCTCAAGCAGTGACTTGAAATGTTAATGTAAAGTAACTGTAATAACATTTAAAAAATTCTGCCAGTGTAAATACAAACCAGGATGTGCAGACTGCACATTCTGTTTTTTCCTAGCTGGTTTTCTGCATGAAACGAGCTTACCTTTTTTTTTTTCACAAATTGGTATTCTGCTCACTAAGTCCCTTTAGAGAGACATTTGCTGAAGTGGCAGAATAGTTGAAGGGCTTCAGGTGAGTTGTGCATCAATAGACTGACCTCTCTCTCTCTCTCTCTCTCTCTCTCTCTCTCTCTGTCTATCACTCTTTATATATCTCTTTCACAGTACAGATGGGCTCATTACTGGAAAGACATTTGCATTCCTTGTCCTTGCATTAATGGATGGAATTTCACAATATTAGCTTGTCGTCTACAGTATGTATGCCAGTCAGTGGTGCAATGCAATGCATTGCAATAAACCCTACATTGATTAAATGAAGCATAAACTATATAGGAATATGGAGCCAGCAAGCCTGAAGGTGAACGGGAGAAAAAAGTTTTTCTTTAGGTTTATTATCCTTGGGCTCTTATCTGACCTGAATATTGATTATGATGGAGGACAGCTATGTTGAGGGAAAAAAAGCATACACAACATACACTTTTGTGTGAAAGATAAAATGGATAGAAATGATATGTTTCCCAATTCTAGTAATTAATTTATCTTCAGTGACCATGTTATCCTGGTCAGGGTTAAAGAGAAGCAGATTTGGATTCTATCGTGAGAACACTGGATGCAAAGCTGGGATACACCCCCAGGTGAAACGCCACTCCATCGCAGGGCACCACACATAAATTCACACTTATGGGTAGCTTAAAGAAACCTATCCACCTACGAACCTGTTTCCAGGAGGTGGGAGGAAGTCTATGTGGAGACAGAGAGAACACACACAATAACTGGATCTTGGAGCTCTCAGGCACCAGCACTACCTGTTGTCTCACTGTGCCACCGCTCTTTCTATGTAATTGATTACACTACACAGTGTAGACAGTGGTTCAGTGGGTAGTTGGGCCTTTATCAATCTGTTACCACAATGTTGGAAGCACGCAGTTGTCTAGAATGCCTTTTGATGATGTATTGTAACTAAGATTTCCTTTCATTGGAATTAAGGGGTCCTAGACTAAATATTTTCCAGCATGACAATGTCCCTGTGCACTAAGCACAGTCTATAAAGATGTGGTTTTCCAAGGTTGGTGTGGAAGAGCACAAATGGCCTACCCAGTAAATGGTAAATGGTAAATGACCTTTTATCCTTTGCAGTTCTACAAAGCACATTATACTGTTTCTCATTCCACGAAGTTGGAAGCACACACACACACACACACACACACACACACACACACACACACACAACACACACCAATGCCATGCAAGGTGCTAGCCTGCTATCATGTGCAACTTGGGGTTCAGTGGCTTGCCCAGGGACACGTCAGCATGTGGAGTCATGTGGGCCAGGGATTGAACTTCCAACCCTGCGATTAGTGGACAACCTGATCACAGTACTGTGACCTAAACCCCACAACACCTGTGGGATGAATTGGAACGCCAACTGATGCTTTGCCTACACCTAAATCTAACCATAACCTTATCTTCTGTAACTATAAGGATTTTTTTTAACTCTTTTAGTTTTTGTAAAAAAGCAGTCCTCACAAGGTCAAAATTGTCAGATATTCCCATCCCTGTTATTCCTGTCCCCACTAAGATTTAAAAATATGCTAAATATTTTATGAATTATTTCATGTGCTTTAATTGTATTTCTTGCCTTTGTGTGAAAATCTCCTGCATAAAGAGGAGTAATTAACATCTATTGATTAGAGGACACCATGCATAGAGTGACAAAGAGCCGCACTGACAGCTGCAATTCTGTGCCTGTTGCATAATGATTGTGGCAAGTGACAAACCTAAACCGAACTTCCTGTGATTTTTGAAATTGATGGGGAAATATGCTGTGGGGTTGGGTAGACTTCTTGATTTAATTTTTGGTGAGCAGTCCACAAGATATACAATAAAGCATAATTCTGATATTATTTTAAACATTCTTAAGTATTTCAGTTGACATTTTTTATTGAGTTTTTACCATAGCTGTTAGGCAATGGACCAGCAGTTATCTGTACTGCACTATGGGCAAATAAATATTTAATTTTAACATTGCTGTGACTAAAATACTTGCTTATATCCCCAACATTATTCAGATGTTATTATATCAATTAATAGTATGTGTGCTGTGCAGTTCTATTGTTACCTTGCCTGACATTCAAGGTTGTTAAAGTGCTAATCAATAGTTGGGCATGCTGCTAGAATTGCTAACACTCGAGGGCTTGAAAGGGCATGAAAACTGGGACAACCTGAACATTTACAGTTGCGGTCGGAAGTTTACATACACTCATCATGAACATGAATGTCATGGCAATATTGGGCTTTCAATCATTTCTTTGAACTGTTCTTTTTCTGGGGCATAATGATTGTACAACATACATCTTTAATAAAAAAAAAAAAAAAAAACAAGAAGTTGGCTCACAAAATTATTCTGTTTTCTGTCAACATTATACATACAGAGTCAAGAATGTACAAGAATATACATATATGCATACTTACTATTTAGTTGAATGTCCCTTAGCAAGTTTCACCTCTACATGTCACAGAATTCAGTGCATGCACAGAACCATTAATGGCTCAAGTGGCAAACAGTGGCTCTTTGCCAGTTGACAAACTTCCAAGAGCTGAGATACCATTAGTGACATGGCAAAAATGTACTGTAAAAATATCAAATGTACAGTTTGTGTCACTTACTACACACTGTTCCTTTGTGGTATGTTAATTGATAATTAGAGAATAAGTGAAATTCTGTAGATATCCCAATATCCTATCCTAATATTGGATTGTATCTGGGGCAGACACATATCTATACACACATGCAGAGAGAGAGAGAGAGAGAGAGAGAGAGAGAGAGAGAGAGAGAGAGAGAGAGATACCAGGCCTGTAGAGCTGGAAGACATGGCTCATTTGGCAGGGAGGCAAGTACATGCAGACAGACGGATCTCTTAGCCTGGAGACTGAGCTTTCCTGACAGTGCAAGATGACTGACATATGCTATTGATCCTGTTTCTCCAGCTATCTCAGTGCTTCCACCACCTCAAGCACTGAGCTCATATGCTGCTACCTCTACCACTGCTGACTATTTGTCCACACACAATCTGTTCATTAGATATTCATGCTACTCCATGCTGCCTTATATAAATAGAGACTTGGGGGAAAAAAATCCTATAAAATACGACAGGGAGCATGATGGAAGTCTTTAAAATATCTTCTAAGATGTACTTCTAAAATTATACAAGGTAAAAACAAGTTAACATTCAAAATTCATAGATGTTTGAATTATAACAATCACCTTGGATCTCCTTTATTATACTGAGGTAACAAAGAGTAATGCTAACAGTGATGTTCATGTTATGGCCTTTGCTATTGAAGTGTCAATAAACATCCATCTAATGAAAAGCTGATAGTATCTCAGCAGTGAGAGATGTATTCCCTGACAAAAAATTATTTGAATAATTTAAATTTATATCATTTTTAAGTGGTGTAGCTAGTGACAACCACTTTAGTGCTAATGTACTATCAAGAAAAACAACAATAATAGTTCAGGAACATGTTAACTTGCAATTGATTTAGGGTTCGAATTCGGCGTTCGATAGAGTAAGACGTGAGGTTTGAGTCTCCTGCTGATTTTAATTAAAATTCAAATTAATTAGCACTTTTTTTTGGTCATATAATATATTTGACTTATTCTACTTTCTTTCCTTATTTGTATTTTTTAACTCGGTGGTTCGTTAAATTGTCTGGGAAGAACATTCAGACAGAACTGAGGCTTTGAGAGCGCGCTGCGAGCGCGTCTCCTTCTCCCCGTAAACCCGCAGCCGCATCCGCATCCCCGAGCGGTGACCCTGACTTCGCCGCACTCAGACTTGAGTTGCTGGCTTTACTGAGGAAGGACATCGCCGATATTTTTAAAAAGGAGTTCCAGAAGCACCAGGAGAATCACCAGGAGAATCTTCAGAAGACTCTCAGGGATGCGCTGTCTACTATTCAGCTTGACCTGCAGGCCATGAAAACACAGCAGGTTAATGATAAAGTCGCTACCAAGGCTACCATATCAACACTGAAAGATACTGTTGGGGAAATGGGGCACGCGATCTCTGGTTGCACTAATGATGTAGTTCACATGAAGATTACTATCGAGTCTTTCACTGCGACCGTGACTTAATTAGAGAATAAATGTGAGGATCTGCAGTCGAGGTCACGGCACAATAACGCTAGGATAGTCGGAGTTCCAGAGGGCCCCGACACCTGTACAACCGCTGCTGTAGCTACTGTGTGCAGATTCCACCATCACAGTGACTGTGTTGATATTTTACCCCGTGCGAGAGAGCTCCAGCGGATTAAAGTGAGGGATCTGACCATCTCCGTTTTCACTGACTACACAGTCAAGATAGCCCGGGCCCGGGCCACGTTTAACGAGGTTCGGCGTCAACTTCGTGGTATTGAAGGCGTTCGCTATGGAATACTTCATCCAGCTCGGCTTCGTATTACATATAACGGTGTCCAGAAGGACTTTATTTCAGCGGAGGATGCAGGAGAATACGTTAAACTCTTAATACCGGGGTGAACTGCATCACCTACCCAATGTAGTGTTATTTATTTATTTAGTTATTTATTTAGTTATTTGTTTGTTTATTTATTTAATTTTTGATTTTATTCTTTATTCTTTTTTTGCACTCGGCCTTCCAGCTCTACAGAATACAAATTCTTATTGAAGATATTGTCGGTGCATTACTTCGTCTACAATTTGTGGACTCACTCCTTTTAAATCTACTTCTGTATTAATGTGCTTCTCTGTTCTGACGCTCTGACTGGGTTAGAGTTTATTTCATTTTATTAGTTATTTTCTTTTTTTATTATTATTAGTATTATTATTTTAAATGTCCTACACTGTGTAATATTATTAATTATAAGTCTTTAAAAGGTAAGGACATTATATTTGTTAAAGTGCGCAGACTATTTATTCGATTTGAAGTCAGTAGGGGACTTTTCTCTTACTGGAATTTTTTTTAGTTTAGGTAATTTTGTTTGTCTTACTCTAGGTCCACTTTGTGGACAATCCTAGGGGTGAAACACTGCTGTCTCCCTTGTTTTATGGAGACTTTGGGTGTGTGTCCTTCTTCGTCTCCAATTGGCTATTTATATTCCTTTGTTTACTTTATTTAAATGGTGCCTGTTCTTGGGTTTTATAATTTTTATATAACCAGCGACAGCTATTGAGTAGCCATGATGAGCCGGGACTTTAATTTTTTTTTTTATTATTATTTTTTTTTCTTCTCAATTAAATATTTGGGCGTGGGGGAAGGTAAATGAATCACATGAAAATGAATCACATGAAAATGAATCATATGTAAATGAATCATATGAAAATGAATAAATAAACTTTCAATTGATTTGAAAGTTATTCTAAAATTAACCAAACACATTACCTAGCTACGTTTCGTTAACTTTAGAATAGCTTTCAAATCAATCGAAAGTTAACATGTTCCTGACCTATTATTGTTGTTTTTCTTTTTAAAATAACTAGCTGGCAGCATGATTGATTGATCTTTATTGTCATTGTCAAAAATAACAAAAATTATTTAAGCAGCTCCTCAAATAATATCCATTAAATTAACAATAATAAATACAAAAGTGACTAGTGCATGTGGGACAGTCTCTTTTTCAGCAGCTATCAGTCTCTTTCATTCATGGGGGTGAGCATGTGGGGAGGGGGGTGATAGAGTTTACAGGTCTAGTATAGAAGCTGTTCTTTAATCCGTTTGTGTTGGTTTTAATTGTTCTATATCTTCTCTGAGAGGGGAGAGGAAAGAACAGGCAATGTACAGGGTCAGTCAGGTCATTTGCAATACAACTGGCTTTCTTTTTAAGTCAGCTAGTGTATGTCTGTCAGGGATACAAGTGGGGTCCCAATTATTCACTGTGCTACTTTCATCACACTTCTGTTTTCTGTCATACCACACAGTACAACAGTAGGTCAATAGGCCCTCAATGGTGGCATGGTAGAATCTAATCAGCAGCTGTTGTGGGATGTGGGACTGCTTTAACTTCCTAAGGAAGTAGAGTCTGCTGGGCCCTCTTCACTTGGTGAAAGCTGTTAACTGACCATGTAAAGTCTGCTGAGATATAAACTTCCAGGAACTTGAAACTCTCCACTCTCTCCACTTCCTCTCCTAATACATTGAGAGCAAGATGATCAGTGCGTCTGAATCTGAAGTCTTATCATCTCTTTGGTTTTTGTGATGTTAAGGTCCAGATTACTATAAGTACACCACTCCACCAGATGTTGAACCTCCTCCATATAGGCTGTTTTGTCGTTATACGTTCAGTCCTACTATGGTAGTATCGTCTGCAAATTTAACGATAGTGTTGAAGGGGTGAATGTGAGAGGAGTCATATGTGAAGACTGTGTAAAGGAGAGGGCTGAAGACACACCCCTGCGGTGCTTCTGTATTCTGGATCAAAATTGAAGAAGTGCAGCCTCTCATTCTCTCAGGTACTTAAGAAGTCCACTATCCATAAGCTCAGTGAACTGTCCAAGCTCAGGTGCATAAATCTTTGGATAAGTTTGTGAGGAATGATGATATTAAAGGCTGAACTAAAATCCATAACCAACACCATCACATATGCGATTGCCTGATCCAGATGTGTGAGGGCTGTGTGAAGAGCTGTTATGTTTGCGTCGTCTATTGATCTATTAATCCAATATGCGAACTGATGCTGGTCCAGAGCAGTGGGGATGACAGCCTTAATATGAGTGAGAATCAGCCTCTCAAAACACTTCATTATGATGGGGGTTATGGCAACTGGACAATTATGGCTGACTTAAGACAGGTGGGAACCACAGCTTGCTCTAGTGGCGGTGGTGCAGCAGGTAGCACTGGTGCCTCAGAGCTTGGGTTTATGTCAGGGCAGAGTTTGTTTTCTGAGTGCGTTCATGTGGGTTTCCTCTGGGTTCTCCAGTTTTCTCACACCTCCTAAAAATGTATGAATTTGCTAGGCTACATTTCACTTAAGTATGTGTGTGTGTGTGTGTGTGTGTGTGTGTGTGTGTGTGTGTGTGTGTAAGTGCATGCATAGTGCTTTGTGATGGACTGGTGTCTCATCCAGGGTGTATTCCCTCCTCATGGCTAGTGTTCATGGGATAGGCTCTGGATCCACTGCAATACTGATCAGGATAAAGCATTTACTGAAGATGAATGGATGAAAGATTGATGAATATAATTAATTAGCTAGATATAATTAGTTAGCTACCTTTTAACCCTGTTTTTGTTACAGTTATTTGGTTGTACCTCAGACCTAGTGCCTAACGTGAAGTTAAACAAGCTTTATGAAAGAACGTCCAGAGAATGCTTCCTCTGCATCTCTCACAGAAAATACTGTACATAAAAAAATAAATAAATAAATAAATAAACAAAAAAACTCCACAGCCACATGAGTGGTGAAGCGGTATGACTCTGCATGATATAATGAGCATGACGATTATAATTATAATAAATTCCCATTCTTAAAGAATGAAATCATGTCTTTGATTTTTCCCCGACCTCATGCATTTTTAAAACTCAACAACTCTTTCATTCCTTTGCATATTGACTTCTTCTAAGGGTTTATCCCATGGCAACTGGGCTGGCAAGGAGCTAACCCACACACAAGAATGCCCTGATACACCTATACATGAAACACCCATAGACATTTTGTATTGGAATTAGGGGATTGACTCCTCTGTGATAGCCCTGGGCTCTGTGGAGAAGCAATACACATATCAGAGAACAAGTCGAAGCTTATTATCAGTGGCTCGATATCAACCACGGGTTTGCCAGATTACAGATGCCTCTGAAACTGAAGGACACAGGGAAATTTGCCTCGACTGAAATGCTAGGAGAGTTTCTTTTGACCCTGTAATGAGCAGCTGGGTACTAGGTCTCACTTGGGAGTCATCCATTGGCTTTTTGCTCTTTTATTTAGCTGAGACACCTTCACATCTTGCAGGTATAGTACCTTTTCCTTTCTTCATCTGGTCGAGTACTTTATGACACTGACCTTATAGACAATTAACTGCTTAAACACAACCTACTTAAATATACCTACTTGACCTTGAAACACAGGGTCACACAAATTCCAAAACACAGCATTTGCTTCACAGCCACTGTGAAGCAAAACACAGCCACTTTCAGTTTGGGAGTATGTTTACTTTGGCATGCATGATCACTTTCATCATCACATTTATCAGTCCCTGATAAGTCACTGAGATTAAACAAAACCAAAATGCATCTTTGCTCTCATAATTTGACTGTATTTGTCACATTTTTCAGAAAATTGAATGGCTTGTTGAAAAAAAAAAAAAAAAAACTTTAGGTGGATTTATTAGTGAGGGACATAAAGTACATATATAAAAGATATTCCCTTTAATTTCTCTTTAGTGAAAACCTCACAGTGTTCTGGAGCAAAGCGGCTTGTGTGTGCCTTTAATTGTAGGAAATACTGCTGTGAATGACTATCAATTGTTCCTTTAATTGTGGGAAGTAACTGCAGTAAATACTACAACTAGGAGTTAGTATAGATTAACTTCAATTTCAACTACAATTCTAATGAAAGCTAAACATACCTAAGTGATTTAATGACTTGAGGTTATATACATAAACTTAGACCTTTACCTTGGCAGCAGAACCAGGACAAATGCTTTCCATCTTTCTGTTGTTTAGCTGAATGATCTGACTGCTGTCCACAACTGAAGATCTGCACAGCTTGTGGAACAATCGCATCACGTATTGGACATTAATAGGGCCCAGTATTCACTGCAATAAGTAGTGTTTTGTACACTATTTCAGTCCTTAGGTGGACTGTGGAACATCCGTGATCCTGCCATGGGAAAAACAGGGGATAACACTGTGCAGCTTAATTCACCGTCAGAGTTCAAGCAGGCTATTCCGTTTGAGGAGATCAGCCACAGCCTGACTTTTGCTCTGGATGAGAGCAAGCAGACCCTTCCTGATCGAGGCACCTGGAAGGGCAAGTTTGACTTCCTGCTGTCCTGCATAGGATATGCCATTGGCCTGGGAAATGTCTGGAGATTCCCATATCTCTGTGGGAAAAATGGAGGCGGTAAGAAACAACAGGACATGAATATTTTGACTTAATTTGGCTTTTTTCCAAGTTTTCAGTTAAATAATAAAGTTCATGCTGTGATTTCTCTTAAAAGCTAAAGTTGTAATTAGACATGCACCGATACGAAATTTCTCAGCCGATACGATAACCAATTATTCAGATTAATATCGGCCGATACCGATAGTTCTGCCTTTTATACATTCTTTTAAATGAATAATAATTAATTCCACAATTCTGAAAGAAATGCAAATAAAAACTTTATTCTCTCCATTTCAACAAGCTGTTTCACAGTAACTGGTCTCATGAACAGAACACACATTAATTAACATTAACACATGAACTACATTCTGAAGATTAAAGTAAGATTTCTTAACTTATTGAATGTTATTCATTCATGTTAACATTGACTGAAATCTAAAAATCCTCCTGTTAGTCTCACATTCACTCTCCACAAACACAAGGATTTCTACTTCATCACTTAACGTCAAACTGAGAATATATAATATCAACTTTTTTATATATTAAAATTAACTGGATATGAAATATACTACTCTATGAATATATTTTTGTGCAATATATACTTCATTAAAATTTTTCAACGGTGTACTTCTGCTTTAATTCAGCTCGAGCAGCACAGCAAAAACAATAATAAAGTAGATGCCAAAACTCCCGCTTCCCTACTGCAGCGTCCGGTGTAAAACTTTAGCAGTGCGGAGATTACAGAGATTACAGACTGCAGTTTTGTCGTCATTCCACACAAGAGACATCATCTTTACACACAGCATGAAATCAATGTGTTTTCCCACCCTCTTTTGAATGACAGGATATAATCAGCCCTGATCATCGGATGTTTTTAAACTACCGGCCGATGGCGTGAAAAATAGCTTTATTGCCCGATACATCGGTGCATCTTTAGTTGTGACCCTTATGTTCAAACTTTAAAACACTAAATTTATGGTTCTGCTTTCTGTCCTTTTGACACAACTAACACTGAAATACTGCATGAATCTACAGTCTGGGCTAAGAACAAATCAGCCCCAGCATCTCTTCTTCATACCATTCTGTGTATTTTTCTTATGACTATTTGTGGTACTGTTGTGGTTGGTTCCACAAAAATGCAAAATAATTCATCTGACATTTGTTAAAAGCAAATTATATACCAGTTTTGAAAGACAGGGGTGGGGTGTGTGTGTTAGCCCATTTATTCCAGCAAAGCTTGTTCCCAGGCCTTTGTCCCTGAATTTAGAAAGTCCACTAAGCAGTCATTTTAAAAATATTGCAATTTTGGTCCCCACTCAGCAGCAAACTATTCTCCACCTAAAGTAATTGTGGCTGCTCACGGTTGGATATTCAGGTGAGGAAATGGCTTATTTATAGATAAGATAATGTCAGTGTCCTACAATTCCCTACTTCATTAGGCTTGATGCCAAGTGCCTGCTGACGTGTCCTCTAAATAACTGCACTCACACATTGATTTCTTTTGAGCTCCAAATCTGTGACTCACCAGTTAAATAAATAGCCCAACAGAAATAGAAGCTCACAGCAGAATTCACTTTTCTTTGAGGATTCATGAAAAGTGCACTTCAGTGATTAAGTTCAAGGACTTGCTATTAATTGATTTTTGACCATTCTTACCATTTAATAGGACCACAGAGATGTACAAAAATGGTGCCCCCATTTAGATTGTCAAGTGACTGAGGAACAATGAACAGCAAACAATGGTACAATATAAAAGAAGCTAATTGGGTGATGATCAATAGGTGATATATTTTATGTACACAAGGACAAAGAAATATACTGAAAACAAAGTCCTTTAATAGAGTGAATGTAGTTACAGTTAAGAGTTAAGCAAATTGGGTATAAGAAAATTATTGTATAACTAATATAATTGTCTGAGGGCTTGATGTTATTTATTCCAGGCGCATTTCTTATTCCTTACTTCACTACACTGGTGTTTGCTGGGATTCCTCTATTTCTGCTTGAGACCGCACTAGGACAGTACACATCAGTGGGAGGACTAGGGGTCTGGAAACTCATACCCATGATGAAAGGTATGAAAAGTACATGCACAATCAGGCATGCAAGGAAAAGTAAAACACACACACGCGCGCCATCTGTGTTGGACCAATATAGCCCCTCAATAGAGACAATCAATCGCCTTGTTGCTCTTGATGGATGGTCCCTTAGTTATGGAGGAACTTGCATGTTAAGTAGTCTGAATAACCAGAAAAACAAAATCATGTCAATTAGACCAAAGACCACACATTATTAATGTCACATTTGTCAGATTTTAATAACTAAGTAAATAAGAGCTTACTCTTTTATGACGTGTTGCCAAAATGGCTGCCGAGTGGAAGGATTTTTCTTCCCTTTGCGCGGTCGGAGACAGGCTTGAACCAACTGAAAGCGCTCTTTATTTTCTCATTCTTATGAGAATGTGTATAGTGCTGATACAAGTGTACACAACAACTTAATGTCATGCATAGGCTGAAATCAGTTTGGTAAACAATGATGATGTCTTGTGTCTTGTTTATTATTATTTAATGCTGCAGTGTCTGATAATACAAGAACAACACACTAGTCTGGTCTGTCAACACACTAGTCTGGTCTGTCTGGAGAGAATCTTGCACATATAAAAAGTTTGAGAATGCCTGGCCTTGTCCAGCTGATGCTCTTGTCTACTTCTGCCTTCTCACTGAGACTCTCTTGACTACTCCTGCCTTATTCTTAATAAACAACAGATGCCCTACTGTAGTAAGTAGACTGGTGATTCAGAGAGCTGTCCATTGTGAGGACGCCATATGCATGACAGTACCTTTCTAGCTGATTCAATGGATAATCTCACTTGGATACTGTAGATTTGTACCTAATTGTAACTGCTATAATCATGAAGACTGTTCTTTGCTCCTTTCAGGACTCTTATTCACAATATGCTCATGCTGAACATCCGACTTTTAAGGATACAGATATAGAAAAGTAATGCTTTATAATCCCCCTATTCAGTGTCACCCATAAATGGATGGGTTCTTCTCATTCTTCTCAAGGTTTCTTTTTCATGTCGCCTCTGGGAGTTTTTCCTTACCACTTTTGTCTCTGGCGTTCTCATTAGGGATCGAAAGCTAGAGATTTTTTTTATAAAGCTGCTTTTGTGACAATGTCTGTTGTTAAAATCCCTTGTGCTATTCAGTTGAATAGTTGATAAGCAAACCTAGCTTCTTCTATCTTTCTGTACCTATCCCATTATTTTTTCTATTTTTGTCTTTCTTCACTTTCTCAGGTGTAGGTCTGGCTGCTGCAGTTTTGTCGTTCTGGCTCAACATATACTACATTGTCATTATTGCCTGGGCCCTCTACTACCTGTTCAACTCCTTCAGATCAGTATGTACTTCCTCTCTGTTGGATCTGTACCAGTCTATTCAGTCACGGCTGCTTCATTATTATTCATCAAATCATTCATGATTGCATAATTGAATTGCTAATTGCCTAAATGCATTTCAAAACAAATTCCCCAGTTAATCACGACATTCATTCATTTATTCGTTCATTCCGATATAAATGAGCCTATATTGTGTTTCACAACTCACAGCTGCACAGTTTAGTAGATGACTTATAAGACCTTAGTGGTATTGAGATTCAAAAAGTGTTCTTTCAGTTGCTTTACCAAGCACAATGTCCCTATCTGTTCTGTAAGAGGTTATTTCTCCAGGTCCATCTTCTATTGTTATATCCTTGGTGCTCCATCCCTTGCTGGGTCTCTCTCCATCTCTCCTGAGTCCATCATCCTGGCTTTTTGTGAACCCATCTCTGCTCTACAGTGCACTTTCAAAGTCACTACAGAAATTATAATCATCTGGGTTCTTTCTTTTCATTTTTGAGCAGAGTGATATGTTCCATGACAGCTATCTGTGCCATGGGAGTAGATACGTTCTCTTTTCACTGTAGAACACAGAGGCAGACATTTACAAAGCTTAACCCCCATATTTTACATCTGACAGGGGCTTTGCTGATGTTTATTTTTTGGTAGTTTTTAAAAATATCTTTTGACATCTTCATCTTTATTGGAAAGGGCTTAAAGAATGCTTGTTCAATGAAACATAAACAATTAGTGCACATGCACCTGTGGAACAGTCCTTAAGACACTAACAGTTTACAGGCGGTAGGCAAATAAGGTCACATATGTGCAATAATTGAGGACACTAAAGAGACCTTTCTACTGACTCTGAAAAACACCAGAAGAAAGATGTCTAGGATTCCTGCTCACCTGCGTGAACATGCCATAGTCCTGCTGCACGGAGGCATGAGGACTGCAGATGTAGCCAGAGCATTAAACTGCAATGTCTGTAATGTAAGATGCTTAAGACAGTGCTACACGGAGACAGGAAGACAGCTGATCGTCCTTGCAGTGGAAAATTACATGTAACCATGTGTCCCTCCCAAACGTAATCGAGAACTTGCAAATGCCTTGGTGGAAGAGTGGAGGAACATCTCACAGCAAGAACTGACAAATCTGGTGCAGTCCATGAGGATGAGATGCACTGTAGTACTTAAAGCAGCCGGTGACCACCAGATACTTTTAATATTAGACCAACCCATTACATTTATAAAAGCAATAAAATTCAACAATGAACAGAATATACTGTACATGTCAACAAAGCTGGAATTGAGAACCACTAATCTGGCTAACCAGGTTTGTCCGTTTGCCCATCCATCAATTCAGACATCAATCCATCCATCTGTCCATCCATCCATCCATCTTACTATCCCCCTTTCCCTATCCTGACAGGAGTTACCTTGGCAGAGTTGTGATAACCCCTGGAACACCGATCACTGTTTCTCCAACTACAGCCTGCCTGACACCACCAACCTGACCAGTGCTGTAACTGAATTTTGGGAGTAAGTGAAAACTGATCAGTCTTTTAACCAAATACAAAATTGCAGAGCATAGCTAAGGATAGAATCTGAGACAAATAATATTAGCTGATTTAGCAAGATAACATTTAGCATGTCATCATAACTAGCAATATCAGGTTACCCTCCTAATATGTATCATAATGTAAAATGTATGTATTTTAGTCTGTACTAACCAGTTAGATTTGAGCACACAGAGTGTGTCAAGCCAAGGGTTATAGATTCTGAGAACTGAATTGTTGTGCCTCAGATGTGCACAAATGATTGTGTTCAATGTCTCCTCCATCTTGTTTAACATCAAAGTGAATTGCTAAAGCCTCACCCGAGAGTGACCTCTTTTGGCTGACAGATGGTCATGTCAGAGTTTCTTCCATTAAAATCTGAACTCTGAAGCTTGTAAATGTAAAACTGAGCTTCATTTTCACACCTTGCCATCGTTTTGTGATGTATTTGTGTGTTTTTTAATATATCTGTAATATTTTCCCTACGTTTGGGCAGAAAGGAGGAAGTCAGAGAGCATGCCCCTGCCTACACAACATCTCAATGACATTTTTTGATTTTTACATTTTTGATGGATACCAAAATGTCCTTTAATTACTATTATTAGTGTAACACTGCCATAAATAACAGTAGCAGCATGTCTAACAGCACAAGTCAGATCAGCAAAATATATCCTTTGTGTATCCTTACAGAAGGAACATGCACCAGCTGAGCAGTGGCCTGGAGGAGCCAGGGGAATTGCGCTGGCCGCTGGCAGGGACTCTTGCTCTGGCCTGGGTACTCGTCTACTTCTCTATCTGGAAAGGGGTGGAATGGACTGGAAAGGTGTGGCTGGCAGAATTGACAATATTCTCCATCTACATTCTCACAATGTCTATTTAATGTTCATTCCACTGTACATTGTTCATTACCTCAGTTGTAATCATTTAGATGAGCAGCAGCTTTTACAACTCCTTATAAATACTGTTCAGAGGCATTTAAGCACATTCAGTTTATCCTTATTGCCAGAGGATAATTAGGATTTTGATGCAACCAGCATATGTGCACTCTCTAGTGGCCCCAAACTTTGATGGACATTGGCAAGAAAACACAATTTCATTAACTTACAATTTAAAACAGATTTCTGCACTACTCAAAATAAATTCCAGTGAATGAATAGCTGTCGGAAAGTCTAAGTTATAGTGTTTCTTTCTCTTCAGGTGGTCTATTTCTCTGCCACTTATCCATACTTCATGCTATTCATCCTGTTTTTCCGAGGCATCACTCTCCCGGGGGCTAAAGATGGCATTCTCTTCTACATCACCCCCGATTTTAACAAGCTCCAGAAATCTGAGGTAGTGTTCAACTGCAGCCAGGCTTGTTTATTCACTTGGGTAATGTTTTCCTTAATGTGGAGGGCTGTGCAACGTTCCAGTTTGTACAAAAAGGAAAATAATTGTACGTGAAATAAATGGATTAAAGGGGAATAGAGACTTTGCACCGCTATACAGTATGCTGAAAATATACTACACTATGAAAAGAATTACTTAGCAAATGGGTACAGTAGTCATATACCATGTCTAACACTCACACACACTCATCAATGCGTCGGAGCAATTTAGAGTAGCTAATTCACCTAGCTCCATGTTTTTACAAGGTGCAAGAAACCCATACAGACACATGGAGAATGTATCTGAACACTACAGTGCTGTGAAAAAGTATCATTTCTGATGTTTTTGTTTATATCTCGTATTAAATTTCAGAAATTTAAATTTTCAGATATTAAAAGAAAATCTAAAATAAAACAAAGGCAACCTGAGTAAACACAAAATACAGTTTTTAAATTTAACTGTTATTTGTTGAAGCAAAAAAGTTATCCAATACCAACTGGGCCTGTGTAAAAATGTATTTGACTGCTTGGTTACTAATTCTCCAGATCTATGAAACTGCATTCATAATGGGGTTCAGCTGGACTAGACACACCCAGGACTGATTACTGCAAACCCTGTTCAATCAAATCAACACTTAAACAGAACTTTTTCAACAGCATGAAGTTGGTTAAAAGATCTTATCCAGTAACAACTATACCAAAATTTAAAGAAATTCCATTTATTCCATAAATGATGAGGAAGAAGGTGATTGAAATACATCAGTATGGAAAGGGTTACAAAGCTATTTCAAAGGCCCTGGAACTCCAAAGAAACACAGTAAGGGCCACTATCTCCAAATGGAAAAACTCGACACAGTAGTGAACCTTCCAAAATTCCTCCAAGAGCACAGCAACTACTCATCCAGCAAGTCACAAAAGAGCCAAGGACAACATCAAAGGAACTACAGTCCTCTCTTGCATCAATAAAGCTCATTGTTCATGACTCCACTATCAGAAAGTCACAAGGAAGATTGTGAGACACTGTGGCTCATCTGAATTTTGCCAAAAAACAACTTGATGATCCTCAAACCTTTTGGGAGAATGTTCTGTGAACTGATGAGTCAAAAGTGGAAGTGTTTGGAAGACAGGAGTCCGTTATATCTGGTGTAAACCAAACACAGAATTCCACTAAAAGAACATCCTACCTACAGTCAAGCATGGTGGTGGCAGTATGGTAGTGTGGGGATACTTTGCTGCTTCAGGGCCTGGGCAACTTGCAATAATTGAGGGAAACATGAATTCTGCTCTTTACCAGAAAATCCTGAGGGAGAATGTCCGGTCTTCAGTCTGTAAATTGAAACTCAAGCGCAACTGGATTATGTAGCAAGAATATGATCCAGAGCATAGGAGAAAATCCTAGTCCTAGAAGTAAGTGAAAGACTGATCTCCAGTTATCAGTAGCATTTGGTTGCAGTTATTCCTTCTAAAGGTGGCAGAACCAGATTTTAAGTTTAAAGGGGCAATTAGTTTTTCACATGGGTGATTGTTTTGCTTCAATTAAATAAATAAAAACTTTATTGTGTGTTTACTCAGGTTGTCTTTGAAGGTCTAAAAATTTTTAGTATGAGATATACAAAAACAGAATAAAGCAGGATGGGGCAAATACTTTTTTACAGAACATTTTTCTGAACATCCTATTCTCAGCTGTTTCTTTCAAATTGTTGACAGAATATAATTCATGCAAACAATAAGATGCACATTTCTGACAGGGTTAACTGCTGCTAGATCTTAGCAACTAACACCTGATATAGTATTGCCCTAGAGTATGTGTTACCATCCCACTGTTTCTGATTTCTTTTGTAATGATTAAATGTCTGAGAAATAGTACAGTTTTATTGTTTACCAAAATATGAAGCAGTCTGAGAACCTTTGAGCAAAATTAGGGTTTTCTACCTAGAATACTGTGTATTTACATATCCACATATCTACTTTGAGAAAACAAATTTGTTTCCCCAAAATGATGTCGATCTGTTTTTGTTAGCTTTCTAGCCATGCCTGGCTTTCTACAAAGTTTACTTTAGGTAGGAGTTCAGCTCTAAGAACATTTTAATGTTTTAATAGATAGCTTGCTAGCTAAGTGTGCTTCCTTCACACCGTGAATGTCATGCTTTGATCAAGGTGTTTGTTACGTGCTATAACAAAACAAATATAATACATTTGGTCTGTAGACAGCCAAAATACCAGCTGTCAATTATCTGTGATGCACATTCGTTTCCTCTTACTCTATATAGATGGTGGCAGACAAAGTTACAATATTTGAATGTCCATCAAAGAAATGTGAAATTTAGCCAAGAGAACAAAACTTAATGAATAAATCAACAATTACTTCTGAGCTGATGTAATAACTGACAGTGATTAGTTGGCTCAAGAGGAACAATGAGGCTGTTTGTTAAATGCTGTGACTGACATTTACATCAGGAGATGAGACCAAACTTATCTTTCATAAAGTGAGTGAGCACATTCTTTGTTTTTATATTTGCTTTTAAAGAACAAGCATGTGGGGATGGTACCACTGAAAAAGCATAAGATGGATTTGGACCTCCATTCATATGAACAGTTATGCTATGATGGCTAGGATTGCAATTGGCACAAACAGTTTTGTACTCAAGTCTCCATCAGTGAACAGTGGATAATAAAAATTCATAACTATAATGAATTTTCTTATTTACACAATTGCACTACTAGTCCATATAGTATTAGCACATTTATAGAAGGGATTTATTTATTTATAATTGCACTATCCATTGTTACCCAGATGAGGATGGGTTCCCTTTTGAGTCTGGTTCCTCTCAAGGTTTCTTCCTCATATCATCTGAGGGAGATTTCCCTTGCTACAATCGCCTCTGGATTGCTCATAATGGATAAATTCATACATTTAAAATCCTGAAATATCCTGAATTTATAGATTTCTGTAAAGCTGCTTTGGAACAATGTGAATTGATAAAAGCACTATACAAATGAAATTGAATTGAATGTTGTTGTCTTTCAGTGGATTCAAACAGGAAGCTTTAAATACTATCTACTGTTTTATCATAGTGGACTTACATATTGATAGATACATAGGGGATTAACATTTTGAACTAAAATGGATATTTGTTCCCTGTATTCTTTAGGTGTGGCTGGATGCTGCCACTCAGATCTTCTTCTCTTATGGACTGGGTTTAGGTTCTCTGATTGCTCTGGGCAGCTACAATAACTTCAATAACAATGTCTACAGGTAGGACTCAAAAGCTTTGCAAAGTGATGTAGATTTCAATTAGAGCAGCATTAACTTACATATCTGTGTAATCTTTTCCATGTTGCAGAGACGCCATCATTGTGTGCTGCATAAACTCCTTCACCAGCATGTTTGCTGGCTTTGTCATCTTCTCCATTGTAGGATTCATGGCCTACATCACCAAAAAAACAGTGCAGGAATTGGCTGCATCAGGTAGGAGGATTTATACAGCTTTTTTTTTCTTGACACAGCGCTATACTAAAATAAAATAAAACAAATAAATAAATAAAACAATATGATGTGTACAGAATGACAAAATTATGTATTTATTTTCTGAGCCCATGCAGTGATTTCCATTACAGAATCATGCCTGTTTTTAATGCAGTGCTGCCTGAGGGTCTGAAGCTCACGGGCATGCAATATTGAGTTTCACCCTTGTCCCTTGCACACAAAGATTTCCCCAGAATCTCAGAATCTTTTGATATTATGTACTGTAGATGATGAGATTCAATTTTAGCTGTAGATGCAATTTTACATTGAAGAACATTATTCTGAAATTGTTCTACAAATCGTAGACACAGTTTTTCGCAGATTGTTGAATTTCTGCTCATCTTTACTTCTGAAAGAGTCTGCCTCTCTAATACATTCCTTTTATACCCAATCATGTTATTGCCCTGTTGCCAATTAACACTCCAACTGTTTCTTTTTAGCAACACTTACTTTTCCAGTGTCTCCAACGTTTTTGGAATTGGGGTTGTATATTCTGCAATTATACAATAACCAAGATAGTGGGTACTTTACAGTTGGCTTGCATAAAATGAAAAAGATGGCCTGGGTTAATGCAACATACATCCATCCATCCATCCTCTTCTGCTTACTCCTTCTTCAGGGTCACGGGGGAATGCAACATACAGTATATAGCTATGTATATCACATTGGAAAAATTTCAGTCTGATTTGACCACTAGATTGTCAACATTCAGGTCCAGGTTTGGCATTTCTGGCGTATCCTCAGGCTGTGACTCAGCTTCCCATGTCCTCCATGTGGGCCATTCTTTTCTTCTCCATGCTTTTGATGCTTGGACTAGACAGTCAGGTGAAATACACTGTTTTTATTATTTGAAAAGCTGTTTAGATATACTAAATGACTTATATAATCTCAGTATACACCACCGATAATAATTTATACTATGCACTGTATATAGACTCAAAGCAGAAAATGAATGGTTTAATATTTCTCCATAGTTTTGCACTGTGGAAGGTTTCATCACAGCTTTGGTAGATGAATATCCCACCATCTTAAGGAGAAGGAAGAAATTATTCATCCTCTTAGTCTGCATTATATCGTTCATCATTGGCTTGTCCAACGTCACACAGGTAAGTGTTACCCAGGTTGAATTCCCTGAAATCTCTGCCATTTAACGTTCATCATTAAATGGTAGGTCACATAGGATCTTAACTTTAGGATGTGTACATATATGTGTACATGTGTGTCTTGGTTCATGCTCTCTTTCAGGGTGGCCTGTACGTGTTCAAGCTGTTTGACTACTACTCAGCCAGTGGGATGTCTCTACTCTTCCTCGTCTTCTTTGAGACAGTTGCCATAGCCTGGTTTTATGGTATATCTCTCTCATAGTGTTTAAGAACATTAAAGGAACACTCTAGTGTTTTTAAATGGATATTTTATCTAGTGTAAACTTACTTACAGTGGAGGTGTAAGGTCAGTTGTGATATAAATTAATACATTAAGAACTTTTTTCATGCAAATTAGATTTTTGTATTTTAATTTAATTCCTTTGGTTGTTTGTCCTTTCATAATCTCTTAATTTATAATGGTTGTAGTAATACTATACTATACTACAATTTATTAGAAATATAAGTAAATGGCTTTTTGATTATTTTTAAGCACTGGGATGCATGTTCTAATTCTTGTCCATGTAAATCGTCCAAATCGCACGGTGGCTTAGTGGTTAGCACGTTTGCCTCACACCTCCAGGGTGAGGGTTAGATTTTCCCCATGGCCATGTGTGTGCGGAGTTTGCATGTTCTCCCGGTGCTTTGGGGGTTTCCTCCGGGTACTCCGGTTTCCTCCACCAGTCCAAAGACATGTATGGTAGGCTGATTGGCATGTCTAAAGTGTCCATAGTGTATGAATGGATGTGTGAGTGTGTATGTGATTGTGCCCTGTGATGGACTGGCACCCTGTCCAGGGTGTACCCCGCCTTGTGCCCGATGCTCCCTGGGATAGGCTCCAGGTTCCCCGTGACCCTAAAAAAGAAGTAAGTGGTAGAGAAGATGGATGGATGGATGTTTAACTAGTAAATACCAGAGGCATCAAATTTAGAGCACTGGAGAAATCGTTTTGCAAAAGAGTAAGCTGGAAAAAAAAAAACCATACAGCAGCATACGTATGTACGTGTGGATAATTAAAAGTGCCAAAACATCCCAGAGGTTTCTGTGCTCACCATGTAACGTTTTTAGAAATTTTATACCAGCTATTCTGTGAAATATGTTTATTATCTGCAGCAGCAAGATTGCAACCATACGGAAAATCATTATTAATGTTATAATGAGCTGCTCAGATCAAAAACTATGACCTTACGGTTAAAAATATTTAATAATAAAAAAAAATTATTAAAATTTTAACAGCACTACCATAACAGAAAAAGGTAGTAGACCTAAAAGGACCTAAAAATACAATGTAACACTAACTATAAGATGACTTAATTTATGATTTTTGATGTCTCTCTCTTCGACTGAAGGAGCAGAGAGGTTCTATAAAAACATTGAGGAGATGATCGGCTATCGTCCATGTGGCTGGTGGAAACTCTGTTGGCTCTACTTCACCCCATCAATCTGTTTGGTATAAAAATCAAACATACTGGTTTATATTGGAAGGAAATCAAATATGGGTCATTTCACATTATTTATACACTTTCATATACATTTTCTCAAAACAATTATTATTCAGTTTGGTCCCACCAAAGACTGAGAATTGTATATTACTTAAAAAAAAAAAAAAAAAGATGATTGAGTATGTTTTGTTTGTGTGTAGGGGGTTTTCACCTTCAGTGCAATAGAGATGACCCCTCTGACCATGGGCAAGTATGTGTTCCCAGGCTGGGGACAGGGCATCGGCTGGCTCATGGCTCTCTCCTCTATGCTGCTCGTTCCTGGATACATCATTTACATGTTCTTCAACATCAAGGGAAGCATCCATCAGGCAAGGCTGCTTTATCATCTGCTCGACCTTATAACATTAATGTATTTGTACAAGGTGTTGACATGCCAGTGCTAAGCACACAGAAATGCTGTCTGTCCTCTACAGCGCTGGCACAAAATGACAAAGTCCAGTGAAGAAGAAGCCAAGCCAAAAGAGGACAACCATTTAGCATGGCAACATTACCAAGCAGGAATAATGGGTGAAGCTTCTGTCTGATGTCACCTGAAAACAGAAGGCACTACAGAAAAGCACCCTGGCTAAGGCACAGCACCGATATTCGCTCTTTCTGTTTAGCTCAATCAGTAAATGAATATAAGAAACTAAAACTACACGTTCATGCCTTTTTCAATATGCAGTTGTATGACGTCCATCTTACAGAAAGTACTGTATATAGTATGAGTATGCTAAAGAAGCAGGCAAATCGTTTATATATATATATATATATATATATATATATATATATATATATATACACACACATATATGAATTATATATACTTACATTTTGAGAAAAAGTAATATCTGTAGATAAATAAATACACTTGGACAGACATACATACAGTATGCATATATACACAAAATTCATCCTGTTGTACATTGGAAAAAGTTAAGATTGCTGTTAAAGCTTGTACATATTCTGAAGTTGTCAGTGGAAAACTTCTAAAGATATATTTCATAGCTGAATTGTCTTAATGTTTATTTGACAGTATTTATAGTATTATACAGTATATAGTTTATATTTAAAGCATGTATAGTTTGTCCTTACAAATGGTTTGCACAATAAAACACTGTACAATACATTTTCTCTTAGAAATGAGAAGATTCTTTATTTTGTCTGTTTAAAACTAGATCATGCATATTTAAGATGAGCCTGTTTTAACAGGCGTGTATTTCAGTTTAACAGGTACCACTTACATATACTTTAATTATTCCACAATTGTGGAAAAAAAAGGAGGGGGGGTTGATTTATCTTTGTCTATTAGTTTATTCTGTTCAGCGTCATATATCTCGAGAACACTGGGCATGAAGCAGGAGAAAACCCTGGGTGTGATAATTTGATCATTGCACCATGCATGCGCGCACACACACACACACACACACACACACACACACACACACACACACACACACACACACACACACACACACACACGTTCAGGAGGACCCATTTCACCTACCTGCATGTTTTGAAAGGGATTGTGAAACTGGACAATCAGGAGGAAACCCACAACATTCAAACTCCACACAAATGAGCTCAAGACTGAGGACTGAGGAGCTGTGAGACATCAAAGCTACATGCTGTGCAACCACTGTTTAATTGTTATGAAATTGAAAAAAAAAAAATCTAACTCTATATATCACAATATTTTACAAAAGAAGCTCTAATTCATTTTAATGGGATTAGTCTAGGATCTGATATAGCAAGTGTTCAAACCTGTCTCCCTTATCTAACACACTCAATCCAGGTCTTGCAGTCTGTACTAATGAGCTGATGAGTTGAATGAGGTGTGTTAGATGAGGGAGACATACAAAATGTGCAGTGCTGGGGGATTTGAGAAGCACTGTCCTATAGGATACAATTCCCTCATGATATTATTTGTCTTTAGAAATAGTTTGATTACTTCTATGTTGGCTGGTTGTCCACTAGGTAGCAGCACCCCCAGTGAAAAGATCAGATGAACAGCACAATGAAATGCAATAGTCATGGTACAGACTCAAAATGACTTAAGCAATCACTAAATGAATGCATACATTTCATTTACACTGGTCTAGGTAGATGTTGTTATAGTGTACAACAGAGTCAGCAAATGCAATGATTTGATCATAATACAAAAGATTTGATCATACTTGGCAGGATTTTGTAGGGTTTTGAAGTATTAAATCATTGTTTAAACACGAAACACAATATACTGGGTCGAGATTAGTTACATTTACAGTGTCAGAATTCATTACATAATCTATAGATGATCAAACTAATCAGGATTAGTGTGTAAAATGTCAACACTGTTGCTTTTATAAAATGTTCAACCAAAAAAAGGCACTCCTCAGCTTCAAGTGTCTATAGAGAAATTTTAATTTCAATAGCATGTAGATAACACACAGACAGAGAAGAAAATGGGTCAAAGCAAATAGGAAAACATGGTTTTATGTCAGAGCCCCGTAAGCACACCCTGCTAGCCCGATGCAGATGTCAGTGTTATTTAAAGGCAGCTACTCAGTGTAGCCCTTTCTGTATCAGTTCAATCCAGAGCTAGCATTAGCATCATAGCCTTTGGCAGCATTTGCTGTGACTCTATCTAAACATCTTAAACCCTATAAGCACATATAGCATGGTTATATCTTTCAGGCACTAAACACTCAGGGAAGCAAATAGTTGTGCAGAGTTTATTGGGAGCTTTTCACCTACTGAAAAATTAATGTCATTCATTCAATATTTCATACACGGAGTGGAAGAGGTTCAACATGCTTTATAATTTGAAAGCTGCAGAGCCGTGTCTAAATTTTAACTTTTTTTTTTTTTTTTTAAGGCTCCCATTTTTATCAACCTCAACTTTAAACTTGGTGGAGTAAGGGAAGATGGAGTTCTCCTTGATGAAGGACAGAGGTCCATTAGGTACCTTATTTATTTTTTTTTGGAGAGGCAGAGAGCACTGTTGGAAGGTAGGGGAGATGGGAATAGGCAGTCTGATGCTATCCAATCAACAAGTCAGGTCCAGTAAATCAACTTAGACTGCAGACAAGCTCCAAAGAGATTTGCTCGGTCTCATTTCCAATACCTTGCATGGAAATGTGTGTGGAATGGAACATGAGAGACTGGATCTGATAGGGAGCTCTGAACAGCAGCAGTATAATTATAAACCAACCTCTCGGCCGGATAAGAGGACAGGGGAGCTAAAACGAACACCTATTCAAGACATGGTGCTTATGATTAATAATCTTCCAGACTAGGCAGACAATGACCTGTCTCAGATGAGGACAGATCAAAGACTGTTAACATTTACCAGACCCAAATAGTTTCAACACCCCATTCAGACTCAGTATATGATATTTACATATAGTACAAAACAAAACAGGTCTTTTTTTTCATACCCAATTCCACATCCATCTGAGACCAAATGCGACTAAACAAACATTAAAATTCAAGTGTTTTGTCCCCAAAATGCACATCTTGTTTTAAGTGTTGCTTACATGAAAAGGTGAGCAGTTATACTGAGAAAAACAAACAGTGTTGCTAAGTGAACTTCAGGTCCATTAGATGTAAGAGTTTAATATATCCAGTAAGTGCTGATGATAGAGAAGAAATCGGTGTCACAGAAACAGTCAAAGTCATTACACTGTTTTTCCAATTGGATCACAGAATGCCAAGCCGATATCCATGTGTGCAAAAAGGGAAGCTGGGATAAAAAGTCCTCTTTGTTAGTGCCACCTACTTTCTGAGATGCTACATGTTCATATACTTTCTAGAGTTCCTGAGCAAGAGAGCAATAGCAGATGCAAAGAGTTCCAGACAACTGTTTGTGATTGGCTAAAAGCAGGGGAATTAAGGGTATTTTCTGAAAGATTGAGCAATAACCAGGTTTGGTGTAAGTCCCCATTTTAAAAGAGCACAATGTGGACCACATATAGAGTTTGAGAAAAATAAATTGCAGTTAAAATTTTTTCAGTTACTATTATTTTTCTTATTTTGGCACACATATCACCCATCAGTTTAGTGCTCGCACATACACACAACAGATTTTACAGTAAGGTAATAAAAGACTAAAATAAATGAGATCTAGCTCAGAGACAGGCTGTCATTGTGGAATTAGGCTGTTTTTGAGTATATTTATCTTAATTCCTTTTCTCATTTAACTCTAAAAATACCAGAGAAATTCTTCCAAATAATGACCGGTACAACCTGTCAGAGTCCAAAAGTGGCAAAGAAATATTTTAAAACTACATTTTGTTTTTCAAAATCTTCTTGAATCAAGTAAATTTTCTTTTCATGTCATTGTTATTTCACATATCTGCAAAGTTAATAAAGTACATACTTCTTTCATTTTTTTTTTTATCATTTACCTTAAATATATGTATTTATATGTATTTTTTATTATTATTCTTTCCATTATATTTCTCTGTATGTTTACATATATACACAAATGGTAAGCACATGAAGGTTATCTATATATTTTTTCCAAGGTATTTTTTTTTTTTTTAGCTCTATACTATACTTCGAGAGCCACTCAGGGTCCTATGCAGGGTTAAGCGGGGGTCAGGGGGGATGTACTGATGAGGGTGGTTGTAGGGTGGAGGAGGTGGAGGTAGCGGAGGCTGAGACCCATCCTTTTCCCGCTGTGGTGAAGATATAAGCTGGTGGGTGGGGCTCTGACCGAGGAGGGCCTCGACACCCCCGTGACCGCCTTTGTCCAGCACGATGACCTTGACAATCTGCTGGCACTGGATGAGCGTGTCAGGCCGCTGGTGGGGGAACGAGGGCACAGGGCTGGTACACGGCACCTGGCACAGCTCCACCCGCTGGTTAAGAAGGGCGGCGCTCTCTGGGGATGGCACTGCACTGAGCTGGTACGTCTGAAGCCTGTTGTGAATTGACACCTAGTTTAGAAAACAGCCAGAGACAGCATCACATGTTATAAGACTGTCCTCCTTCTACGGCCGTTAGCCCTCTGGTGAAAAACACATCACAACAGACATGCGTGGGGGTGGGACTCGGGGTGCGGAACATCTCCTTAGAGTGAGACGGGAAGTGGAGGTCTGAACTCAGGTCATCATTTAGAGGTGGAGGGGTTGTGACAGTGTGTCGGTGTACATGTGGCTGTATGAAATGCTGGTGGTTAAGAGGACACTGAGGGCCCTTGTGTCTCCCTTGGCAACCACACCAACATCACGGGGTCAGGGGTCATGTACGTACATCTACATGGTGGAGGGAGGGAAGAGTGGGGTAAAAATAGGAGGTCAAACACGGGGTAGGGGGCAAGTGACGGGGACAAACATCTACGCCACAGGAGACACATGTCCAAATGCATGCCTTCATTTTACAGTACAGTTATATCACCCACTATGCCTCCAAACAAACAATACGCTTCACCACACCTGAATACACTTTTCAGCTTCTTAGCTTTACCTATCTCTATCCCCAAGTATCACTTTCATCACAACATTATTTAACACATCTGCAAAAACTACAGGGTCATTGACAAACTACACAGTTCTCAAAAATACATCAGCTGAGATTGCTACCCCGTCACACATCCATAAACCAATGATCTAACTATCACCAAGAAAAAATGAACTCTTTTAACCAGAGCCTAAAAATAGAGGCCTGTTTTGGCGGTGCCCATGTTCAGCATTGAAATTATTTGTCATGTCACACTCCACAGTAGTGGTTAATAGCTCAAATGAAAGTAGACAATCAGGGTTTTAAAAATATGCAGTTTTTCTTAAGTATATATTTATCTTTTTTTCCCTAGGCTAATAAATGTCATATTAAAATGTTTTTTTTTATTATTGTGGCAGTTGTATACAGTATTTTACAAAAAAAAAAAACTTTATTTATGCCATCTGTAATATATCTGTACTAATGTTATTGTGGAGAAGTGTGAATCGTTTGCCCAGCAGGGGGCTCACACCCCTTCCAGTTCCCACACCCGGCTCTCTAGCAGCTAAACAGCGTCACAACACTCCACACACAGAAACCCAACAGTCTCCTGAATAATCTTATGAGAGCGTTGCGGCAATTAAGTAATTCGTTTGTTTATATTGATAGAACATGTCCAATAAGTCGATTTCCCTTCTGCCGGCGTAATGGAATGCCCTTAGAGAACCCATCACTCTGATTGGTGAAGACAGCCAGCCGTGTGAATGACTTACGGGGCGTCGGACTGTCCAGAGGAGTGAAGTGATAAGGGGATTTCATATGCAAAGAGAAAAGGCATGGAACGCTCTCAAGATTATCTGTGCTCTCTCAGCTCTGCAGATAGGGTAAAGCTCCTCAGGGACTTGTCCTGTATTCTCTGTTTCTAGCTGACTGATGGACAGAGACTGTGCTGTACACGCACACAAAGTCTCTGAAAAGGCCAACATTTTCTGAAGACCAATTTTCAGAGCACTGTCTAGCCACAATTGGATATTCATACAAAGACCACTAGTATACCTAATAAACTTTCAACTCACTGTATACATGTGCGCATACTGTATATACACTGAATTACTGGTTGATTAGCTATATTAATCTAGTGATAAACTGGTAATCTAATAAACTGGTAATTCAATGTACGCCAAGTAGGTTTTGAACTTGACGGTAGAGGAAGATACCATTTACATAGGCTTCATGGCAGATAAAATATGTAAGAATGTAATATAACTCAGATATGGTTATTAAACATTTAAAAGTCTAGTATAAGTCTCACTTCATTCACACACACACACACACACACACACACACACACACACACACATATATATATATATATATATATATATATATATATATATATA
Source organism: Ameiurus melas (assembly GCA_012411365.1). NCBI lineage: Eukaryota > Metazoa > Chordata > Actinopteri > Siluriformes > Ictaluridae > Ameiurus > Ameiurus melas. Next base: position 10,977,008 of record CM022766.1, on the reverse strand, counting down.
TATATATATGAGAGAGAGAGAGAGAGAGAGAGAGAGAGAGAGAGAAAGAGACTCCTACAGACAACCGGTACATCCCTGATCAGACTTTTTTTTCTGCTAAGCATGCACTCACACACTCCTTTATGCAAACTGCAGTGTTTATTCAACTTGAAGTGACTATCCTGCATAAGCTCGCAGGCTTCTGCCAAGCTAGAATACATTATCATCATTACAGCAATTGCGGCATACTTAACATGGAGATGCTGGAATTAAAATAACATTAGCAAGGCACCACAAGCAAGACCGTTAACATCTCAAGGGGGAATGCAATATTAAAAATGACACCGATGAGAAAATGTCCTAAAAATCCACTTTGCAAGCTAAAATGATCATCATTATTATTTCTATCCGTTGTCACCCAGAAGAGGATGGATTTTGAGTCTGGCTCCTTTCAAGGTTTCTTTGTGATGTCATCTCAGGGAGTTTTTCCTTACCACTGTCGCCTCTGGCTAGCTCATTAGGGATCTAAATCTGTATTCAGATTTCTGTAAAGCTGCTTAAATGTGCTATACAAATACAACTGAATTTAATTAAAATGTATCATTTACTGTTTTGTAAATGTTTATAGCAAAACTAGGAGAGATTTATATGCATGGTTAAGACATTACAATATAACTGCTATGAATAATGATTCTAATTTTGCCTTCTATCTCTATTGTTTTTTTTCCACATCAGTCTGTCACGTTTTTCCCCTTGCACTGCATTCAGCTCGCACGAACAGCGGGTTTTCATTGACATTGACTTTGTTTACTTTTAACATGTGTGTGGTTTGTGGTTTATATCCTGTCTTTGCTCCTGTAATGTAATTGATTGTTTCCCTTATTGTGTCTTTTTTATATTCATTCTCGGTTATAGTTTCTCTGGTTTTGATTCTGTTTTGCCCTTGACTCTGATTCTCTGCCTTACCTATTCAATTCAATTCAATTCAATTTTATTTGTATAGCGCTTTTTACAATAGTCATTGTCTCAAAGCAGCTATTCTTATATATTCTTATATATACGACCTATTCCAGTCTGTTTGCACGATCGCCTGTCCTTGCCCGTCTAACGTTTTTGATCTTTGCGCTATGCTTTGGATTGTTATTCTCATTAAAACGGCCTTACCTGCACTTGCATCCATCTCCTAATCTCATTACATGACACTGTCACTGATGTTCCAGTGTATTCATTCTTGTTTCTATCCCTGTCTATTTTCCCTCCACTCTATAGTTTACTATGATTTTACCATGGAACTTTATGTCATCTTTATGCCATTTTACCATGATCTTACACTGTATCTAGGAAGCTGCTAGCATTTCTGCTGACCCCCTTTCTATATTGCAATGTGCTCTGACAGCACCATGTCCCTCTGGGGAGGTTTGGCATTTGCACACCACACAGCCCACGCTGTCACTTTGATCATCTCAGCAAAAGCTGACATGCCAGGGCCGGAGACGGCTGTCCACAGTGCCACTTTACCAAATCCCAGCCTGGACGCACACGTCTGTGGCAACTTGCTCCACCTCACCACCTCAGAGTGTGTGATCAGAATGAAGTATTTAACGCATGGTAATTACTTTTATCCTAGGAGCCTGTCCAGATAGGAGCAGCCATTAATCAAAGCTGCAGTAAAAAGGTGCAGGGTACTACTTAAACATTCACCCAGCGTTACACTGACTCACTGTGTGGATTTGTTCGCGTGTCCCTGTTCCCCCTTCCACACACACACACACACACACACACACACACACATACACACACACACATACACACACACACACACAAGTAAAGCTAAGATCACACTCTAAATGCACAGCCCATTGGGTAATGTAGTTTAAACCAGGTTTGTTTTTAAAGAGGGATGTTTAATAGTTCCACTGAGATGTTGGAGATGAGATTGTGACTGCTCACATTAATGTTAGTTTTAACACGCATGCTAATTTAAATGCCGAAGTGGGAGCACCTCACACCAACATGCACTCTCTTTGTCTCACTCTCCCTTTGCACGTTCTGTCTTTACGCTCTCTTTCCTTTATAATTTCAAGCCTTAAAATCTGTAATTCATAAATAATAATCCTATCTGCATACATTGTCTGGTTCAATGCAATGCCACAAACAGAGACGGAAAGCCTACATACAAAATCTACATAACAAGCGGCACATTCTTCCTTCTCTCTAGTGCTTACAGGACTCATGTCGACACCAAAAGTCATCAGTTTGCATTCCACATCTTCACCCTAAACTTAACCAGCTTCCTTTCTCCAGACTGCCAAGCAAAACTTCTAAGATCTAAGCATTGATTACGTATGAGTTTGACCTCCATTGGACTGCTGTCGACTTTGGCTCTGGGGTAATTTGGTCAGATATGCCTTGAGGGACAGAGGATGGTCTGAAGGATTATGGGGGCATGGCACCTTTCAACACTAACTGAGGTACAGCCCATGACTGCTGTGCCCTAGTTAATAAATGCAATAAACTGTTTACTAAGTGCAAAATATCCTGAACTCTACTGTTTTGATGTTTTAACTCTATCTTCTGTGTAAAAACACTGAGCAGGGACTTACCTGAAAAGACAATGGCTACTTACCTCTACCGCACTGTGTCCACTCTGCGCTGTCTCCACTTCATTTTTGCCTGAGCAGCAAAAAAACAAATCACAATTTAGATGGGTGTCAAGGATGTATCATGTGTATCAGTGATGAATGGTGGTCTGTAGTGAGATGTAGCATTTGCTTTCTCTGTGGGTACCAGACTAATTATCATGTAAGTTATATATGTCACACAGGAACATCAGTATAGAATTGCAAAAATATTGATGTAGCACTGGCACGTCACAGCTCAGTTCAATCCTGAGCTTAGCTTACTACTTATGTGGAGTTCAGAGTTCCCCAGTTTCCTTCTGCTTCCCAAAAACATATCAGTAGGTGGACTCTAAATTGCCTGTGAATGTCTGTGTGAAGGATTGGTAGCACATCAAGGGGGTATTCCTGTGTTGCGTGAAGTGTTTCCACATCCGGATCAACTGTGAACTTGAACAGAATAAATTGGTTTCTGAAGATGAATGAATTAATCAGTTCTCAAGTATGTATTAGCACAATAATATGGCCAAATATATGTGAACATCTGACCATCACAGCTCATATAATTGGGTCTATCCAAACTGTTGCATATATATATATATATATATATATATATATATATATATATATATATATATATATATATATATATATATATATATATATATATGTGTGTGTGTGTGTCTTTGTATGCTGTAACATTAAGATTTCACTTCACCGCAACTAAGAGACCCAAACCTTACCCAGCATTACAATGCCCCTGTGCACAAAGCAAGCTCCAAAAGATACAGTTTGCCAAGGCTGGAGTGGAAGAACCGAACCCTCACCTCAACCCCACTGAACACCTCTGGGATGAACTGGAATGCCGACTATGATCCAGACCTCACTAATGCTCTTCTGGGTGAATGAGCATAAATTCCCATAAGCACGCTCCAAAATCTAGTGGAAAACCTTCCCAGAAGAGTGGAGGTTATTATAACAGCAAAGGGGGGACGAATTCTGAAATGAGATGTTCAACAATAGGTGTGATTGGTCAGGTGTC
>CM022766.1:10945869-10968369 GCA_012411365.1 Ameiurus melas | reverse complement strand
AACTCAGGCAAACCAGGCATGAGAGCTCACCAGGGCTCTGCTCAAGGTTCAAGGAACAAAAAAAAACAGAAAAAATAAATAAATAAAAATAACAATTTATACTTTTCTAAGAACAAAATCTAAACTGAAAACACAACCATTATTAAACTGCTCTAAAGTAAAACATTAATACGAATTCTCTGTTACAGGCAAAGGAGTAGATCTGAATTATTCATATAGTACCTCCAGATTCCCAAATGTCTGTGGATCAAAATGTCTTGAGCGCTTTCATTCGATATATTAACCTAAACATGCTGTGCAGCTGCAATGCTTTATTTTATCATTAACTTTCCACAGTATTTTGTGTGGAATAGGCAAGACATTGCTCATGCACGTTCAAACATAATCAATACAGCGCTATGAAAATTTTATATGTCCAGTAGCCAGGAGGTACAATAAGAACACTAACTATAAGAACTGTCTGACCCCTATGTAATTATACCCTGCTTTCCAAGAATAATGCACAGCACTTCTGTTATCAAAATATCAAATGGATAATATACATATACACTGCTCAAAAAAATAAAGGGAACACTTAAACAGCAAAATGTAACTCCAAGTGTTCCCTTTATTTTTTTGAGCAGTATATATAAATATATCCTATTATTCATCTACCGGCCAGTCATTGTCCCACAGTATAAGTCATTATCAGGTTTGAAGAATTTGTTGACAAATGCTTTAGGGCCACAGTTTTGCACTCATTAGTGAACAGTTGATAACTTCAACAAAATAGACTTCATGTTAAAACTATAATGAATTTCCTGGTAGCACCGTTGCACTTTTTGACCATGTGGCACATAATTATGGAAAGCACTTATTTATAATCGCACTATTTGTTGTCACCAAGATTAGGATGGGTTCCCTTTTGAGTTTGGTTCCTCTCAAGGTTTGTTCCTCATATCATCTCAGGGAGTTTTTCCTCATCACCGTTGCCACTGGTTTGCTCATTAGGCATAAATTCATACATGTAAATTCCTGAATTTAAATATTTCTGCAAAAAAAAATGTCCACTGTTAAAAGCGCTATACAGATCAAACTGAATTGAATTGAACTGTCAAGTTTCAAGGCAATTGAATGAGCATGGCCAGGTACTGAGGAATTGACTTCTTCAGAGCAGCTCCCTTTGTTAATAATACTGCCAATACATTGCACATAAACACTTTTTATTGCACGTGAATATCTCATATATCACTCCACAAATTTGCTCTGTCAAAGGTCTTCCCAGTGTTCCATTACTGTATATCTGGTTTCTCTTCTTGACTTCTTCATTAGACCTCTATGTTAGTCATTTAGCTCATGTTTTGAGCCCTGCCTGTTTGACAACTCTTTGGATTTGTTCAAAGAGTTGCTTGCAATTGGACCCAACTATCTCCACTCAACTGTGACCCTTGAGATACAAGCTAACTTATTAACAAAGAAAAAACTAAAACAAAATGCAGCCACTCTACCTCACTACTGCAAAACATTATTAATCCAACAGCTCCACTACCAGAGGTGTGTAATAACGCACTGCGGGGTTTTGTTTTCGATGTCTGACATCCAAATGATGTTCACTGAAATGCATTTCACTAAATGGCATTATTTATACTCTCGACAGTTGTTGTTCTTTGGTCCAGATTTGGCTCAGTTTCAGCCTCCAGGGTCATTTTAGCAGCTCGCATATTAAAAATAAATGCTGCCCACAATCCATAACACAGCATTTTTGTTCAGTTCCTGCAGCCATGTCGATTCAGGGTTGAATTGCTTGGAACCAGACTGGTTGTTTTAGTCTGTACCCAAGTGCGCTTGCTGTGTTGCGGCCTGAGGGGGGAAACCAGGTACCAGGTAATATATGATCCATTTTTAATTCTTGGTGAACACACACAAGTGCACTCTGGTCAGTTAAATTTTCAGTTCCCAAATCATAGAAAATACAGTTTCCCTCATCAAAGTCATAGGAATACTCAGACTGGAATATAGGACAATACGTTCAAGAACTTAATTGAACACCGTCCATCCATCCATCTTCTACCGCTTACTCCTTCTTCAGCGTCGCAGGGGAACCTGGAGCCTATCCCAGGAATCATCGGGCACGAGGCAGGGTACACCCTGGACAGGGTGCCAGTCCATCGCAGGGCATAATCGCATACACACTCACACACCCATTCATACACTACGGACACTTTAGACATGCCAATCAGCCTACTGGACTGGTGGAGGAAACCCCAGCAGCACGGGGAGAACATGCAAACTCCGCACACACATGGCCCCGGCGGGAACCCCGGACCCAGGAGGTGTGAGGCGAAAATGCTAACCACTAAGCCACTGTGCACCCTTAATTGAACACCAATTTCATATAATAATAATCATAAAAATTTTTTTTCTTCAAACAGATTATTATCTCAGTGGTATTCTTAAACCCTGAGCAATTGAGGATGATTTTGATGGATAATACTACTAAAGCTGCTCTGGATAAGGGCGTCTGCTAACTGCTGTAAACTATATCTTTATTGAGTTAGAGAACTGAATTTCAAGCAAGCTTCTCACCTAACCAAAAGCCAAGATCACCCTTGTGCCTTTTTTGCTATATAATTGTGAAATGTTATTTTTTGTGGACCTACTTCCCTGCCGGATTATTGGAAACATATAGCAGGCACGCACACAAGCACACACGCACATACACACACCAACCACAACAAACACACTCCCAATTTGAGTAGTCATGAGTAATCTGGATTAGGGACAATTTCACTTAAGCAGTATGAGCCTTATTTGTCATGCTTGGCGCTTACAACCAATCAGTAAGCAGCGGGTGTGATAAATACCACCCTGTCTGGTCTCTGCACTAATTTAATGTTTCCTTTTGACCAAATTTATGATTCCTGTTTGCATAGTGGTCATGCTCGTGTGTAGCATGTTACCCACAAATATTCACACAGAAACACCGCCCTCCCCCAAAACTGAAATATACACTCACATTCAATGCGTATCTGCTCCATTTCAGTCACCTCAGCGATGGACTCCTTCAGGTCTTCCACAAACTTGAGCAGTTCCTCTGAGCTCTGAGCACAGAAATTCAAGACCTGCTTCTTATCTGAGCCAGAGACCGGAGATAAGATGGTTATCGCATGGGGATAGTCTAATAAAAAGAGATGGGGAAAAAGACAAGAAGGAATTAGAAATTCATTATTTACACCATCATCTTTATTCAAGAGCATATTAAGACTAAAACGTGTAAATATAGTATATGTATGAAATAAAACCAATAATAGAAGTATATAGTTATTTTAAATATAATAAAATAGAGCAGAAGTTTGTAGCACTTTAAAAAAAAAAGATTGATCCACAATATGCAGAAAGCATTTAGCTAAAAGTTATGAATAAGATGGTAAAAGCATTAATAAGATGGTTTTATCCTTTTATCCTTTAAGACTTACAAATCAACTTCACATAAAATTTGTAGGATTTCTACTGAGTAAGGATTTCACTTGTTGGATTTCATCCATCCATCCATCCATCCATCCATCTTCTATACCGCTTACTCCTTTTCAGGTTCACGGGGAACCTGAAGCCTATGTCAGCGAACATCAGGCAGAAGGCGGGGTAAACCCAGAACAGGGTGCCAGTCCATCGCAGGGTACAATCACACACACACACACACACACACTCACACACCCATTCATACACTATGGACACTTTAGACACGCCAATCAGCCTACCATGCATGTCTTTGGTCTGGAGGAGGAAACCGGAATACCCGGAGGAAACCCCCGCTGCACAGGGAGAACATGCAAACTCCGCACACACATGGCCCCGGCGGGAATCAAACCCCGGACCCTAAATCACTCTTCAACTATTTGTAGATGGTAGTGGTGTGTATGTAGAGAGACACACACAGAGAGCGCGAGAGAGAGAGAGAGAGAGAGAGAGAAAGAGAGAGAGATATTAAATGCTAGGATCTCACATTCATTCTCAAACAGGTGGAACTGCATCCCCAGGAGGCCCATGGCTTTGCAGAACGTGTAGGCAGCTGAGCTCTTCTTCTTTGGACACAGCTTCAAAATCTATGGGACAAGACAGAAAAACAGGGGACACATCAAATGTAATAGACACAACACAGCAAATAGAACATCTTTCAGGTATGCTTCTAAAGTGGCCTTGGATTAGCACTTGTTTCTTTTAATGTGATGGTTTAAGCCTCATCCTTTATCCCACTGCATTCCTAGCACAAAAACTACTTCTTTCTTTAACACTTACAATTCAGTCAGAAACAACTGATAGGGAATTGTATTTATTATAATCTAATATAAGGAGCAGCGTGGTGGCAAAGAGAGTAGTGTTGCTGCCTCACAGTTAAAGATTTAATCCTGAGCTCTGGTTAGTGTTCATGTTGAGTTTCTGTGCATGCTCTCCCCATGTCTGCCACTTCCAGATACATGCTGATTGATGGATTGGCTAAATTAAATTGCTGCTAGGTGTGTGTGTGTGTGTGTGTGTGTGTGTGTGTGTGTAGCACTATTTGGATGAGACTAGTTTTCTAAACGTAGTTTGAGTTACATTCTTATTACCCGACCTCTGCGATTCCATGTACCAATTCAGATGGCGCTAACATCTCCATGTTTATTACAGAAGTGAGAGTGTCTGTTTTGTAAATCTGGGCATGGAAGAAGATCACATGCTCTGGGTGTGCGCATAAGTACTTTTAAATTTAAAAAGTAAAATTTCTTAATCTATTGATTTAATTTTAATTTATTAAATAAAAAACTAACTAAAATAAACTTCACATGATTTTATAGAACCAGCTGATTATAACAAACCCTCTGACATAAAGACCTGATTGCTTGTATAATTAAAACATTGTATATTTATAATTGTATAATTAAAAGACTGATTGTATAATTGATTGAGTGCAGAAATGAAGGTGAGTAATCACCTGACACCTGATATTACACTGGCCAGTCCTAAGCATTTACATGATTTGGCTCTTCTTGTTGACTTTATTTTTGATTTCTTCGCCGGGTTGCGAAAAGATGTACATTCATATTGAATTGCATGCACGTTAATAAGAGCTTCTGTGGTACTTCATTTTGGCCAAAACACACAAGGAAAAGCATTGTGAAAAAAATATTATCGACAATCACAGACATTTTCATTCGGATGGAATTAGATTTCTCAGAGGATCACCGAGTTAGCCGAAAAACAGTAGGTAATTTACTCAAGAATTTTTATTACAGTGGTTGCGTGAGAAAAAACACATACACAGCGAAGTACATCTGTGAAACACGTATTTCTCTAACGTCCCCCTTGAAAATTAGTCACGTCCGAATAATGCGTGTGGATGATGTCCTGTGATAGACTGGCATCCCATCCAGTGTATATTCCTGCCTCCCAGGATAGACTCCTGACCCACTGTGACCTTGACCAAGATAAAGCATTTGATGATTGAATCTGTATAAATGAATGCATAACGTAGTATGTTTGACTATGTGAAGAAAAAATAACAACAAAAAAGCTTTGTATCTGTTTCCCATTCACATAGAGTGAAGCCCTTGGTCGATCACAATGATCTTTGTACATTGCCAACCAGAACATAAAATTATGAATTGTTTCACTGCCCTCATTCTTCTCACCAATGATTCAGATCAAAGATCAATCTAGCATTTTTTTATATTGCTGAACTACCAGGCAAATCCCTTTTCTACTAAGATAAATACCTGTAAAAGATATTGCAGTGGTTTGTTCTCTTATTCATGGCAGGCCACCATGTCAGAATATAAAAGAAACATTGCTTTCCAGAACTGGACTGTGCAGAGTATTATTATAAAGACCTTGAAATGAAGTGCTATGAAGTGTGTAAGAGCCTGACAGAAAGAAAGGATTTTGGGTATAGATCAAAAGAAGAAAAGAATCTATGCTCGGCTTATTGAAATTCCCACAGGACAAATCACACAACTGTAACATTAAAACTATACATCATTCTGACACAGATGTCCAGTAGTGCTCAGCCTCTTTGAGCAAGAGCAATGACCACTTCCTGAATGTCAAATTGTTCCCAATTAATACCTTAGCTGGTGAGAAGACGGTACTCTGGCTATCCATCATGAGACTGTCATCAGTGGAGTGTGCTACATGTAATTGACTAATACTTGGATTAAGTTTTCCTGCTTCATATTTCTCAACCTTTATAACCTTGATTCTGAATTTAAGAAATGGGAAAGTTAAATATTTAGATAATGACTTTCTCCTTTGGTGACACTTTTGTTCTGCAAATATGTGTGCTTTGGAATCAGAATTAAAAACCCTGTCTCTCATCTATTCTAATATAAAAACGTCTGTTTCTTTCAGCTTCTTCCTCTTCTTCTTTTTTTGTTTAATAATTTTTTCCCACTCTCACGCAAAGATTAATATGGGAACATATAATTATGAGGATAGTTTAATACTCATGTGTGATAACCTCAGAGACACCCTAATGGCTGCTTAATTATAATATATGTTTAATCTGTGTTTAATTTCAGGAGTCATTCTGTGAGATTCTGACCAAATTAATGACTTATTCAGAGAAGTGGTGGGGGCATTGACCTCAAACTTTTGTTCTCATGTAGCTGATGTCTCAGCAAGATGGTGGGGAAAAAAAAGAACTAAGCAAGATGCTTGCCTCAAGCCTCTTCATCACAGAAAGGAAAATAAAAACAAGTATCTGAAATGGCATGCAGTGGGTGGATAAAAGCAATAACGTGCACTATTATGAAAAAGAATCCTGTTAATTACCTGGTTTGAGGCACAGAAACACTTAGCACTTACAGAAACAATCTAGAATAACATTTCAAAATGAAGATGCTGCCACAAAGTGGCCATTTCCTAAGATGGGGGCTGAAATGTTTGTGTAGATTAAGTGAGCAGGTTTTTACCACAATGAGGTCGTTGAAGAGGAAAACTTCCCTCTGGTGAGAAGCTTGTTTCTGGGCTTTGTTAATGTCAGTCACTTCAAAAAGACGACTACAGCACACCAGTCTTCTGTGAGGGACTGAGAGGACCTGATGTTGAAAGGAGAGAAGCGAACAAGAGTTTATCATTTTCTATCCATTTGTAACTGCTTGTGCTTTCTTGGTCAAAGATATGCCACTGTCTTTCTCTGGCAGATTGTGACGTATGGGGTATGGGGAAATATACATATAAATATGGCCTGAAACATCAGCTCTTCAAGTCCTAAAAAATAACTCAATTAAACAAAATTAGACAAAAATACTGTACTTGGTGTGAATGAGTGCCCTATTTTATTTAAAGAACAGGGATCTACCAAAGTCTGATCTTCACAACACATGTTTGTGGACGTGCATGATGGCACAAAAAAAATTAGATTTCTGCAGACCTCAGAAAAAGAGATGTTGATGCTCATCAGGCTGGAAAAGGTTACAAAAGAGTTCTACAAACTCTAAAGAGTTTGGACTCCGACAATCCACATTCAGACAGATTGTGCTACAAATGGAGAAAATTCAAGACTATTTTTACACTCCCCCAGAGTGATCGACTAACTAAGATCACTCCAAGAGAAAGACATGTAATTGTCAGCGAGGTCACAAAGGAACCCATGGTAACTTCTAAGCAACTAAAGGCCTCTCTCACATTGGATAATGTTAATGTTCATGAGTCCACCATCAGGAGAACACTGAACAACACTGGTGTACATGGCAGGATTGCAAAAAGAAAACCACTTATCTCCAAAATGAACATGCCGGTCTGCAGTTTGCTAGAGATTGCGTGGACAAGCCAGAAGGCTACTGGAAAAATGCTGTGTGGATAAATGAAACAAAAATAGAACTTTTTCGATTAAATGAAGCATTGTTTGGAGAAAGGAAAACACTGCATTCCAACATAAGATCCTTATCCCATCTGTCAAAGTCAAAGTCCTGACCTTAATCCAATAGAAATGTTGTGAGGAAATGTTGCAAGCAGTTCATGTGAGGAAACCAACCAACATCCCAGAGTTGAAGCTGTTCTGTACTGAGGAATGGGCTGAAATTCCTCCAAGCCAATGTGCAGGACTGATCAAAAGTTACTGGAAACATTTAGTTACAGTTATTGCTGCATAAGAGAGTCACACCAAATACTGAAAGCAAAGGTTCACATACTTTTGCCACTCACAGATATATAATATTGGATCATTTTCCTCAATAAATAAATCACCAAGTATAATATTCTGTCTAATTTGTCTTTAACTACTTATAGGACTTGTGTGTGAAATTCTGATGATGCTGTTTCATATTTTGCAGAAACATAGAATATCTATCTATCTATCTATCTATCTATCTATCTATCTATCTATCTATCTATCTATCTCTCTCTCTCTCTCTCTCTCTCTATACACACACACACACACACACACACAGTAGTTCTTATTTTAAGACAATTCCTGGTTTATTAATGACCCAGTTGATATCCTTATTCTCTATCTATGACAGCATGGAAATGGCCTAAAGCACTACAATAATGCACACATGGTTTTTATAGCCTGCATTTATAATGGGAATAATACAATCATAGCAGCTAAAGCAATTATTGCAATACAGCCAAGAGCTAAATTTTTTATTGGAATGTATGAAAGACAAGTGATGGTGATGAAGCAGGGTTGACAGAAGAAGCCAGCGATACTCAGCTTCTGTTATAGACAGCATGGAGTGAGAACACTGGGTTATATATTAGAGAGATGGCAATAATTGTACATTCATTAAATTATTATCCAATCCTGTTGCGTCTTTTTGAAGCAATTGTGAGGTCTATTCTCACTCATTTGGCAAGGTTTGGCTATTTTTCTCAATAGCTTCAGCATTGACATCAGAATAAATTCTACGATTGTACACTTGTACCTACAGCGACATTTACGTTTGGATCCAAAATGGAGCTATTGAGTTAAGTTTAAGTGATAAACATAAATTTTTTGTTCCTGGGTAGTAAGTATTACTTCCTACTTGCTTATACTGCAAAAGTATACAAAATGGCTATTAATATGGTATAAGGAATTAGAAAATAACATTTACTACCCATGAACTACTCCATATTTCTTATTAAATTAGCTGGGTTAGCTTATTAGCTTACACTGTTAACACATGCATTTCAAGTAATGTCAAAATGCAAACATGACGGCTACAATCAAGGAAGGGACTGAAGATGTTCACACATGTACCCACACAGAGTACAGCCAGAGGAAAAGGAGCCAGACATCATAGGCTAATGTGCAGACACTGGACCTCCAGGACTTACTCAGACAGCTGAAATATTCTACAGATAAGATATTCTACAGTTCAATTTCTCACAGGTGGTGTTTCAAGCATGGCAAACACCAGAAATCCAAGGGAATGGATTGTTGTCAGTTTTTCAAATAAACGCACAGAACTACAGTATATTCTGCAGAGACCACATAAAATGGGATAAATAGTGAATTTCATTTCATTTTCTAATATATGTCATATATAATATATTACAATATAATATATCTAATATACAGTGGTGTGAAAAAGTGTTTGCCCCCTTCCTCATTTCCTGTTCCTTTGCATGTTTGTCACACTTAAGTGTTTCGGAACATCAAACCAATTTAAACAATAGTCAAGGACAACACAAGTAAACACAAAATGCAATTTGTAAATGAAGGTGTTTATTATTAAAGGTGAAAAAAAATCCAAACCATCATGGCCCTGTGTGAAAAAGTGATTGCCCCCCTTGTTAAAACATACTATAACTGTGGTTGTCCACACCTGAGTTCAATTTCTCTAGCCACACCCAGGCCTGATTATTGCCACACCTGTTCACAATCAAGGCATCACTTAAATAGGAGCTGCTTGACACAGTAAGGTCCACCAGAAGATCCTTAAAAGCTGCACATCATGCCGAGACCCAAAGAAATTCAGGAACAATTGAGAAAGAAAGTAATTGAGATCTATCAGTCTGGAAAGGGTTATAAATCCATTTCCAAAGCTTTGGGAATCCAGCGAACCACAGTGAGAGCCATTATCCACAAATGGCGAAGACATGGAACAGTGGTGAACCTTCCCAGGAGTGGCCGGCCGCCCAAAATTACCCCAAGAGCGCGAACGACTCATCCAAGAGGTCACAAAAGACCCCACAACAACGTCCAAAGAACTGCAGGCCTCACTTGCCTCAGTTAAGGTCAGCGTTCATGCCTCCACCATCAGGAAAAGACTGGGCAAAAATGGCCTGCATGGCAGAGTTCCAAGGAGAAAACCACTGCTGAGCAAAAAAACATCAAAGCTCGTCTCAATTTCTCCACAACACATCTTGATGATCCCCAAGACTTTTGGGACAACATTCTGTGGACCGATGAGACAAAAAGTGGAACTCTTTGGAAGGTGTGTGTCCAAGAATATCTGGCGTAAGGAACACTGCATTTCTCAAAAGAACATTATACCAACAGTAAAATATGGTGGTGGTAGTGTGATGGTCTGGGGCTGTTTTGCTGCTTCAGGACCTGGAAGACTTGCCGTGATAAAAGGAACTATGAATTCTGCTGTCTACCAAGAGATCCTGAAGGAGAATGTCCGACCATCTGTTCGTGTACTCAAGCTGAAACGCACTTGGGTTCTGCAGCAGGACAATGATCCTAAACACCACCAGCAAGTCCACCAGCGAATGGCTGAAGAAAAACAAAATGAAGACTTTGGAGTGGCCTAGCCAAAGTCCTGACCTGAATCCTATTGAGATGTTGTGGTATGACCTTAAAAAGGCCGTTCATGCTCGAAAACCCTCTAATGTAACTGAATTAGGAAATTCTGCAAAGATGAGTGGGCCAAAAATTCCTCCAGGACGCTGTAAAAGCCTCATTGCACGTTATCGTAAACGCTTGGTTGCAGTTGTTGCTGCTAAGGGTGGCCCAACCAGTTATTAGGTTTAAGGGGCAATCACTTTTTCACACACAGGCCATGATGGTTTGGATTTTTTTCACCTTTAATAATAAACACCTTCATTTACAAATTGCATTTTGTGTTTACTTGTGTTGTCCTTGACTATTGTTTAAATTGGTTTGATGTTCCGAAACACTTAAGTGTGACAAACATGCAAAGGAACAGGAAAGGAGGAAGGGGGCAAACACTTTTTCACACCACTGTATTTCTATGTTTAAGTCTCTGTCAGTTAAAAAAATAAACTCTACAGGTACATTTTTCCTTTCCTATTTACAAACTGCATACATTTTTCTAAAGCACTAATTATGCAGTAATTATATATGGCTTTAGTTATGATTTACAGTGAAGGAAAAAAGTATTTGATCCCCTGCTGATTTTTTACATTTGCACACTGACAAAGAAATGATCAGTCTATAATTTTAATGGTAGGTTTATTTGAACAGTGAGAGACAGAATAATAACAAAAAAATCCAGAAAAATGCATGTCAAAAATGTTACTGCAGGATTTCAGTCCTTCAAGGCGTAGTGTGTTACCAATTGTTTTCTTGGTGACTATGGTCCCAGCTGCCTTGAGATCATTGACAAGATCCTCCCATATACTTCTGGGCTGATTCCTCACTGTTCTCATGATCATTGCAACTCCACAAGGTGAGATCATCATGGAACCCCAGGCCGAGGGAGATTGACAGTTATTTTGTATTTCTTCCATTTGCAAATAATCGCAGCAACTGTTGTCACTTTCTCACCAAGCTGCTTGGCAATGGTCTTGTAGCCCATTCCAGAGTTGTGTAGGTCTACAATCTTGTCCCTGACATCCTTGGAGAGTTCTTTGGTCTTGGTCATGGTGGAGAGTTTGGAATCTGATTGATTGATTGCTTCTGTGGACAGGTGTCTTTTATACAGGTAACAAACTGAGATTAGGAGCACTCCCTTTAAGAGTGTGCTCCTAATCTCAGCTCGTTACTTGTATAAAAGACACCTGGGAGCCAAAAATCTTTCTGATTGAGAGGGGGTCAAATACTTATTTCCCTCATTAAAATGCAAATCAATTGACATGCGTTTTTCTGGATTTTTTTGTTGTTATTCTGTCTCTCACTGTTCAAATAAATATACCATTAAAATTATAGACTGATCATCCAGGAACCTTGGAACAATCCTTCGCTCGAGGATGGTCTGTATGAAGATTTGCATATTCTCCCCTTGTCCATGTGGGTTTCCTCTGGGTTCTCCAGTTTCTTCCCACATCCCAAAAACCATTAGGAGGACTGGCTTCTATAAATTAACCCCTACATGTAAATTTGTGTGTACGCATGCTGCCCTGTGATGGACTGGTGGTCTATCTAGCATGTGTTCCTACCTTGTGCACAGTGTACCAGATACAGGCTCCACATCCATGACAACCCTGACCAGGATAAAGTGCTAAATGAATATGAATGAATGGTGTACAACTAAAAGTCATACCTTAATAGTGATCATGCGCAAGTATCAAGGATGCACTGGTTGGTGACACGATCATTAACTAAAAGGACTATAATGAAAAAGTCATTTCTAAGTTTTCAGTTTTTTTGTGTGTATAAAAACCTAATTCTAAAACAAAACATGATAAGAGAAGGGTAATGCAGCTGTAATATATTATATGTGTTTGTTCTGACAAGGATGCTCAAACTTCTGGCTCATGAGCATGTAAGTTAGCTTAGTTAGCTGTGTCAAATCCTTATTGTATCTGCTTACTTCTGTACTCCATTTTGGTGTCCATGTGAGGTACCAATGACATTCTTCTCGAGAACTTGGTAGGGAGAACCCTTGATAGTAAGTAATGTATTTAATGTCATAATGTGTAAAATGTTACATGTTCAGATGCTGTGTGTATGGGCACTGAAATATGATAGCACTTACAGAATGGATTCGACATAGGTAGCTTATGCAACACACAGTTACATTGCTTGAATGCAGTGAGATATTAAATGGGAGTGCTAAACTTTGATATGTATCAATACAGTTGCTTAACATTGAAACTATTTTGGTTGAGCAAAGAATTTTCACCTGGTCTCATCAATAGTGTAATAAGAAAGACGTGCGGCAAACTATTTCACACACACTATTAAGGACAGAGAGGAAACTGCATTTTGGATTTCTAATTTGTATTGTTTCCTCAGAATACCATACAGGGTATGGTAACCAGAAATGCTATAACCCTTTTGTTCAAACAACAAGAAAACCCCACTAAACTTACAGTTCTCATCAAAATGTTCTATGGTTTGATTGGAGGTATTTTTCTTGTGTGTGGAGGTTTCCTGTAAGTGGGAGTGAGGCACTGCTGTGTGTGTAATGATTACGCTAGGGAGAACTGAGGTGAAGCATTTATGAACCAGAAGATACTTTGCTGTGGTGTGTGTGTGTGTGTGTGTGTGTGTGTGTGTGTGTGTGTTTTGTGTCTGTATGTGAGGTTATATTTACTCATACATTCTTAGACAGCATGCTGTAGCCTGGAGTAACATTGTATCACCAAGGAGCATGCATATGTGTGTGTGTGTGTGTGTGTGTGTTGTACATTCAGGCAGTTGGATTGATGAATCATTGAATCATCTGAGTGACATGTGTGACATGCACTCCCAGAGTTTGATGGGTCTGTATACATGATGACTCCACTTACAGCACACACAAGATATTTTATGACAGTCTCTCTCTCTCTATCTCTCTCTCTCTCTCTCTCTCATATTGTCAATATGCATACGTAAATCACAAGCTTCACAAGTACACACTTGCAAAATTGGACTTTATGGGTCGAGCCACTTCTATTAATCCATGCCCAGTATATGACAGGCACTCGTTCATATACCACACAACAACTCTATCTATCTAAACAACAGAGCGCTTCGACTCAGTGCTATTCTGACTCTCCGCTGTCCGTATCAATCTCTTCAGAATGAAGATGAAGGTCAAGAGGGGGTTGAATAAAAAGCCCAAAATGGTGGGTGTGTAGGGAATAAATTCTGTCTTTGTCAAATTGTAATATTTGCCTATTCATTGCAATGATCATACCTGCATGCTGTTTTCAGCTAAATGTATCAGGATATGTATTAATCAAATGCAATGTATCCTTTTACAGCTGGAATATATTGAATAGAACAAGTCCTGTGGAGACTCTTCTTTAAATCAGTGGGATTATTATGTTTTTGAGATTTGATTTAACTGATCAGATATACTCAAAGTATATTCAAGTTCCAATCCTGCAATATGTAGCTACCTAGTTTACTTATGTGATGTTTAGCTATTGCTAATAGCCTCTCGGTGTAACACCAGTTTATTTAATATCTTGATTTATGCTTGACTTTATTTTTACAAAGTAAACGTACACCAAGATAGCTACCTATTTATGTAACTATTTATCAAGATAGCTAAATTTTAGCTCTGTGTTCAAGCTCTGGAATTATCTATCTGCTTTCGATTCAATCCTACACACGTCATACGTAGGATCCTGACCTTACCGTCTTCATTCCTACAATACTCTGCTCCACCTTGGTGACGTATGTCACGTGGTCTTCATTGGATCGGAGCTCTCTCTGCTGAATACGCTCGTAAATGCCCACCACCATGTCCCGAGGGATGTCTGCTCCATCGTCCACCCCTGCACCAACACATACACATAGAGAGACCTTTTAATACATAACCACATAGGATATTTTAAGCTCCTTTAAATTCTTATTTTTGTGCATGACGACTTCCTTCTTCAAATCAGACCATTTGTTCTCAGTATGTATCAATTGCAGATACTCAAAGTTGTTTTTACATTTTTTTTTTTATTATTTCTGTATTGATCTGGAAATATATTTAGCTTATTGTCTTGATGAGAACTCTGAACTGGCCAAGTATGAACCTCCTGGAAGGGGCAACCACACTTCTTTTTGAGAATGCTTCCACACAGCTTGTTGTTATGAAAAAGAAATGTAATGGTCAATTTTGAAATTTACCACAAAAGATAAATATATATATTTTTAAATGTATACATATTTTTTTAAAAATCAATTAAACCGTGCAATTCTAGAATTATGATCATTGGGCTCTTTTTTTTTGATCCTTCATCACACTGTGTGGGGGCATATTGTGCTCATGGGTTACTGGCAATTACTGGCAAATTTCCAACTGTTTCAGGCATTCTGTTTCAAACGTTCTTTTATTGCCCTAATTAAGCTTAATGGTATTGTTAACCGCATTGTTTATTGTTTATGTATTTTGATATCCATGACCTGATTTGTGCACATCCATACCATCTGTTTTGTGTTGAAAGTTGTGGGTTTTTCCTCCATGATAATGGATGGTAAATGATTTTACATGTGCGCAACAGCAGGCAACAGCACAATTCCTGAGCAAGTGAAAAGTGATGTTTTTCCAATAATTGAACTGAATTAGTGCCTGGCAACTTCAGATTCTTGTTCTTGGCTGACAGGAGTGGGACCTGATGTGGTCTTCTGCTGTAGTAGCCCATCTACCTCAACATTTCATGTGTTGTGCATTCTGAGATGCTTTTCTGCTTACTATGATTGTAAAGAGTGGTTATTTAAGTTAATCAGGCCATTCTCCTTTGACCACAGCATTGCTGCTGACTGGATGATTTGCGCCATTGTATTTTGCCACATTCTGAGTAAACTCTAGAGACTGTTGTGTGTGAAATACCCTTGTGATCAACAGTTTCTGAAATACTCAATCCAGTCCATGTGTCATCAACAGCCATTCTAGTATTTAATTTAAACATTAACCAAAGCTCTGGCCTTTATCGGCCTGATTTTATACACTGCACTGCTGTCACATAGTTGATTGGATAATTGTATGAATGCATACTATGGTCACATTAAAGAAGACTGTAAGTGAGCTTGTCTGTTTATCTGGTCATCTATCCGTCCGTGAAACATTCTGGCTATCAGGCAATGAAAAAGACCCAGCATGTTTAAAAAAATACTGTCACTGCATTTGAGTCTATGTTTGTTTCCAGGCAACTGAGAGCGAATCCCTTCAGACCTCTGCCCACAGATATCTAAGGTACACACAGCAATCTGCCAAGAGGCAGATGCTGCAGCAACTCGAGGAAATCCTGAGATTAATGAGTGTTTGCGGAGGAAAGTTATCCAACCTAAGCTAATATAGAGGTTAGCACTGACAGCATGGTGAAATAAGTTTGGGCAAAAGGAAGCATTAAGCAAACTTATTATCTACTAAAATGTCTTTTACACTTTTGCAAGAGTGCCCACGCATGCAAAACTTTAAGTTTCACTTTCCTTTTATTAGACTCTAGATAATAACTTGCTTACAGTTCAAGAGCATAACCACGAGGTTGAATATAAGTATAAATATTAATATAGGACATAAACAGTGTGCTTCAAACAATGATGTTTAAATAATTGAAAACTGCACTGCTCATAGCAGCTAATTATATGGAAGCTCCAGACTCGTTGATAGACATTTTTTTTGTAATGAGTCCTTGTAAGCAGTCATTGCTAAAGGGAAAACTTTACTCTAGAGATTGTTTGTGTTATGTTTACAAAGAAAAATAGTGTCAACTGGCTAATTTTTTGTTTGTCTGTAAATGTCAAGTTCAAATACAAATCACATTAATATTGCCTTTATTTTTTATTCAATTAAAGTGCTGTGTAAAAAGTATTTACCCCATCCTGATTTCTTCTGTATTTGTGCATATCTCACGCTAAATTGTTTAAATAAAACAAAATTTAAGATAACACAAACGCAACCCGAGTAAACACTAAATACAGTAAATGATAATGTTATTTATTAAAGCAAAAAAGTTATTTATGTGTGAAAATGTATTTTCCCCTGTAGTTACTCATTCCCCAAATCTATGAAGTCTACACACTATGCCAAAGTTGAAAGAAATTCCAGAAATGATGAGGAAGAAGGTGATTGAAATATATCAGTCTGGGAAGAGTTACAAAGCTATTTCAAAGACTCTGGGACTCCAAAGAACTACAGTGAGAGACATTATCTCCAAAGGGAAAAACTCGGCACAGTAGTGAACCTTCCTAGAAGTGGCCGACCTTCCAAGATTCCTCCAAGAGCACAGCAACTACTCATCCAGGAAGTCACAAAAGAGCCAAGTACAACATCAAAGTAACTACAGGCCTCTCTTGTATCAATAAAGCTCACTGTTCATGACTCCACTATCAGAAATACACTGGCATCAGAAAGACATCCATGGAAGAGTGGAGAGGTGAAAACCACTGCTAACCCAGAAGAACATTAAGGCTCATCTGAATATTGCCAAAACACACCTTGATGATCCTCAAACATTTTGGGAGAATGCTCTGTGGACTGAAGGTGCACAGAACTTCGAAAGTGGAACTGTTTGGATGACAAGGGTCCCGTTACAAATATATGTACATATGTATACATATATATTATATACATTCTGGATTGGACAACAGTAGATTGCAGAGTAACACACACATATTCACACCAATTTTTCAGTGGATAATTCACCTACTGGCAGGTTGTTAGGAGGTCAGAAGAAACCAGAGAACCCAGGAGAAAACAAAACATGGTGAGAACACTA
Organism: Ameiurus melas; assembly: GCA_012411365.1. Taxonomy (NCBI): domain Eukaryota; kingdom Metazoa; phylum Chordata; class Actinopteri; order Siluriformes; family Ictaluridae; genus Ameiurus; species Ameiurus melas. Next base: position 10,950,876 of record CM022766.1, on the reverse strand, counting down.
TATAATAGTAACCCTGGACCTGTGAGGCAGCACCACTGTGCAACCCACTCTACATTTTGTAACAGTAAAATTTATGTACTAATGGGAAAATCAATACTAAATGTATCTGCCCTCAACTGTTTAAGCCTGTATTACAAGATAATCGCAAGATAATGTAACACAATGAGTTTATTAAATATCCACAAATGATATTTATTCAGTCTAATGTCTACATGATTTACACATGCAAAAGGTGTATAATCATGTGCAACTAGCTTGCTTTTACACAGACATAAAAGGCTAGGTTAAAGCTAATTGAACTGTACCTGCAAAATGACACTGGTGGAGGTGTAGAGAAGCATTTCCAGTCTAATCCATCTGTTCATTAGCAATGTATGATACTTGTTCATGTTCACTTATCCGCCACTGTGCTAGGAATAAAACTGTCCCCTACAGAGGGCACACTTCAGATCTCCCATTTTGGGAGCACTTGGATTCATATGGAGTATCAATTCAGAATGGAGCCAAATAACATTAAGGTCCTAAATGGGTCTACATAAAAGAATCATTTATTTGTCATGGATTTGAAATGGTGCCCTTTTATGAATTCTTAAGGAATTGGTTCGGAACTCATCTTATACACCAGCAGTTTTTCCAACAGTTATAATTATATGATATTCTACCATTGATAAATATGTATAGTTACATTTAATTTGGTCCAGGAAAATTTTCTGTTATCACTTACTTTATAGCAGCTATAAACATTCCCTCACAAGCCTCTCTTTTATCTCTCTTGAAGTTAAAAACTAACATAACCAAAATAATAATGCAGCCTTGCATTTTGTGGAGTATCTTCTTCTACAAGTTGCAGTGAATTAATTTTTACTCCAGAAACAATAATGCATTAGAATGAATACATTATTATTATTTCTATTACATCTGGCACTATTGTCAGAGCTGCTGTTGCACAAAATTAATCAACACCTTCTGATCAGATTCAAGAACTGAACAATATTTTATCATGAGTTTTATGGTTTAGACACCAATGTATAGCAGTGCACTGTGGGATTACCTTACTGCTATGTTAATGTTAAGTTACTTTCAAGCTCTAGTTTTCCATCTTTTAGTCTTAGTTATTCTTAATCATCTTATTTCTCCATAGTTTCTCATGGTGAGAATGATATACAGACAAGCCTCTGTAATGTCCTGACTTAAACTGTGGTTTATTATAATGACTTTTGACATCTGATACAATAAATCATTGTGGGTTTTACTCTAAAATGGAAAGAACAAGGCTGATATTTTATAAGTATGATTGCCAGACAGACAAAATGGATGAGTGGGATCATTCACACTCAAACATTTGTTCATAAGAACTTTAATGTGGTTATTAACAACAGTAATCTATAAGGGCAAATGGCCCATTACTTGTTTAATGTTAATTGCAGCATGTTTTAATCAGCATTAACACAACCAACCATGCAATGACTGAATGACTGCAAGGTCATCCACTACTATAATGTAATATTCTAAATCTATGATAAGCATTCTTCTGTCCTGAGCCAGCCAATACTTGCTGGAAGTGACATTGAATGTACAATGAAGTGTAGAAACACAGTGTATTTAAGGAGAATGATGGATGTGATAACAAGCAAAGCATCAAAGAGCATATCATTCAAAGCTGGCAATACACTCAGGTACACACAGACAGGTGATCATAGTGAATAAGGACAGACTAATAGAAAGAAAAACTGGGGTTAAAACAAGGAGAATAAAACAATACTTTCTTCTGTCCTGTCTGTGTCAAAAATTACTGTCATGGTATATTTCATCTAAAACAAAAAATTGGCATCCTTTTTTGACATGGCTCATATTTTGAACCGGTGTTTCTCTTCTATTTATCTTCATTTTCTAAAATTACAGGCACTCTAAGGCTACAGAGAACAATAAATGAAGAAAAAACGGTATTGGATGAAGTCCATAAATCCTTCAGTTGAGTAAAAGTAGAATAACTTAGCAAATATATTACTCTTTTAAAAGTCCAGAAAGTCTACTTGTGTTAAAGTTTTAAAGGATTGGTTTCTACTTAACACTGACTTGAAAACATCTAAATTAAATGTGGTAGACTGTAGAACTTGCGTGGCGATTGATAATTTTATTGTGAACACTCCCCTCGCTCTGTTTTCCCTGTTCCTATGTTGGCACCTCTTTCCCTTTGTTCCTCTGTTGACTCAGGTACAGACAGATAAAGCACCTCACCATTCGCACATTCTTTTGTCCCCCTGAATACCATGCATTTACATACTTTCCTGAATAACATTTGCTCTTATTCCTATGACTTCTGGAAAACCATATATGGACTTGTTCTTGTCTTACATTGACATGCTTCCTGTTTTATGCAAATATACCCTTCTGTCTAGCCAATCGATAGTTAACCCATTGTCTCGTTGTCTTGTGTGCCAAGTATGATATATACTCTTTCATTGAATAAAAGAGATCTTGCCATTTGAACTTTGCCTGTCTGTGCGGTATTTGGCAAACTTTCCGAAGTTTGGTACGGAGTGAGGGCACGTCTTTCTTGTGTAGTCTCGCTTTTGTGCTTCTTAAGAATCGTAACCCAGTTTTATGGGGGCTCGTTTTGGGATATCGATACAAATCCTACAAGTGACCCAAATAATTACATTTTAATTAAAGGTAACAATCTCTAATAATATTTGTTTTCAGTCATATATCATACAATGATATATGATTATGCATGAAATTTTTATTTAAAGAATAATGAATTAGTCTAAATAGAAAGCTTATATGCATTAAAAAATGAGTAGGTGTATTAATGAGCAGGTGTTCACCTGCTGGCTAGTGGGTATACATTATGTTTTAGTGTGTTGATGGGCTTATATATATTATATATACCCCTATATGGATCCCATATGCCAGTAAATTATTTGAATGCACAACACCATTGTCAAAGCAACTAATGACAATCCCTCCCTCCTCTCCCCACCACCCTGTCTCAGTTTAGTTTCACCATGAGCTCAACAAAGACAAAGCTGAGCAAGATAAGTTGTATGTTAATAGATTTAAAAATAGGCTCATTCTCCTTTAAAATAAGTAAAGTCTTTAAGATGGTACAAATTAAAGACTGCAAACTGCAGTGGTCTATAGTGACATCAGGAGACTTTCTTTTTAGCATGTTTTGGAAGGCTATTCATTAATGTCCCTTTTAATTTCATAATTGCATTTCACCCACTCAGTTACTCAAGTGAAGCATGATGTCTTAAATCCTAGACAGAGAAAGAAAAAGAAAGGATAAAGAAAATTTCAAAGTCAAATTTGAGAAATGTGAGAAGAGATGAAGAGAAAATGGAGTGAAAGTCCAATCAAGCATTATAGTATAATCAGTTTGATATGCCAGCATTGATTTTCCAGTTTAATCTAATTGTTAGGAGCTGCTTGAATGAACGCATTAAAGATGCTCACCGTTGTTTTTGGCATTTCATTGATTCTTTTAAAGGCAAAAGTCAAGACACTGGAATTTCCAGTGACAGACAATGCATGACCTCATTTAACAGCCCTCTCAAAATATCTCAAAAAAGTAGCATCTCTCATAATCTCTTACCTACACCCACCAATATACTGTATCCCAAGCTCTGTGATCATACTGCAAATCTTTGACTTTGCCTGGCCCAATAATTCCGGATTAATTTGAGCTCTTAGTCAGTATCAAATTTAATGAATGCCATTGGGATGATCAAATACTCTACAGAGGACTGCAATAACTGATTCAAGTATCATGTATTAGCTGTAAAAGATGACAAAAATGAACACTGTGTTAGAAATGTACTGTACATGTTCCCATTGAGTAAAATACATGGAGTTAAAACCACTGAAAAATAGGATGTGCAAAAGGGATGTTTAAGTTTAATTCATGTATTAAAATGTACAGTGAGGGAAAGAAGTATTTGATCCCCTGCTGACTTTGTATGTTTGCTCACTGATAAAGAAATAATCAGTCTATAATTATAATGGTAGGTTTATTTGAACAGTGAGAGACAGAATGACAACAAAACAAATCCAGAAAAATGCACGTCAAAAATGTTATCAATTGATTTGCATTTTAATGAGGGAAATAAGTATTTGACCCCCTCTCAATCAGAAAGATTTCTGACTCCCAGGTGTCTTTTATACAAGTAACGAGCTGAGATTAGGAGCACACTCTTAAAGGGACCGCTCCTAATCTCAGTTTGTTACCTGTATAAAAGACACCTGTCCACAGAAGCAATCAATCAATCAGATTCCAAACTCTCCACCATGGCCAAGACCAAAGAGCTCTCCAAGGATGTCAGGGACAACATTGTAGACCTACACAACTCTGGAATGGGCTACAAGACCATTGCCAAGCAGCTTGGTGAGAAGGTGACAACAGTTGGTTCGATTATTCGTAAATGGAAGAAACACAAAAGAACTGTCAATCTCCTTCGGCCTGGGGATCCATGCAAGATCTTACCTCGTGGAGTTGCAATAATCATGAGAACAGTGAGGAATCAGCCCAGAACTACACGGGAGGATCTTATCAGTGATCTCAAGGCAGCTGGGACCATAGTCACCAAGTAAACAATTGGTAACACACTATGCCGTGAAGGACCGAAATCCTGCAGCGGCCGCAAGGTCCCCCTGCTAGAGAAAGCACATATACATATACATGCCCGTCTGAAGTTTGCCATTGAACATCTGAATGATTAAGAGGACATCTGGGTGAAAGTGTTGTGGTCAGATGAGACCATAATTGAGCTCTTTGGCATCAACTCAACTCGCCGTGTTTGGAGGAGGAGGAATGCTGCCTATGACCCCAAGAACACCATCCACACCATCAAATATGGAGGTGGAAACATTATGCTTTGGGGGGTGTTTTTCTGCTAAGGGGACAGGACAACTTCACCGCATCAAAGGGACGATGGACAGTGCGATGTACTGTCAAATCTTGGGTGAGAACCTCCTTCCCTCAGCCAGGGCATTGAAAATGCGTCG